>PVKC010000042.1:14500-25331 GCA_004027635.1 Crocidura indochinensis
TCTTTCTTTCTTTCTTTCTTTCTTTCTTTCTTTCTTTCTTTCTTTCTTTCTTTCTTTCTTTCTTTCTTTCTTTCTTTCTTTCTTTCTTTGCCACACCCAATAATGCTCAGAAGTTACTATTGTTTATGTACTCAGAAATCGTTCCTGGCTTTGGGGGACCATATGGGATGCTGGAGATTGAACCCAGAATTGTCCTGGGTCAGCCACATGAAAATCTAAAGTCCTACTGCTGTGCTACAGCTCTGGCCCTTGGAATATTTTCTTAACCTCTACATTAAGTCCATTTACTCGATCATAATTCTATGTACTTATACTTATCACATTTCTAATTTTATAGTTATTTTGTGTTTTTTAATTATTATTATTATGAGTCGTAAATAATCATGTTTTTTAGACTATATGTTTAGATTTTGTTCTACATAAAAATAAAGAGGGTAGCAGAATATAAAGCATTTTACAAGTTAAAAAATAAGTGTTTTTAAATGCCAGTCCTCTTAAGAAAAAAATTTTGAATGATAGATACTAAATCTACAACAAGCTGCAACATGGAGACCAGTTGCACTAGCATTCTGAGGGGTTAAGGAGGGGAATACGGGATGCATACTGGTAACAGGGGTGGAGGGAGGACAGCGCTGGTGGTGGAAATGCCCAATTCATTGTCACTATGTACCATAATGTTGAAGTGAAATATTTGTAATGCACTTTGGTCACAATAAAAATAAAAAAAATAAAATAAAATAAAATAAAATAATTTGCCTAATTTCCCTGCACATTTTTCTTAAATAACCTCAGATTCACAGTAACATTCCAGAAAGATTAATTTTCTTATTTATCTGAAACAAGTCATTAATATTTGAAATTACATTTAAGTGATCATATTTATTTACACTTAAAAGAATGTGTGTGTTTATTTACTTCTTTCTACTTTTTTAATAATTTCTTGATTTTATATGTTCTATTTGGGGGGGGGGGGCGGTAACCTGGCTGTGCTCTAGCCTTACTCCTAGTTCCTCTTTCTGTTCTCAGATTTCACACTATAGAAGTGTGCTGGGGAATAAAATCTGAGTAGGTTTCATGCAATTCAAGTCTCCCAATTGGACTATCTTCCCAGCCCAAATCTATACCCTTGGAAATTCCTAAAATTTTTCTCCAAAATTAAAAGAATACACAAAATAATTTGTGTTGATGTTGAAGCTATAGTACTACTAGAAGAATGCTTGCCTTGCATGCAGCCATTTTAGATTTAATCCTCAACGTCCCATAGTGTTCTTAGAGCATCCCTGGGAGTAATTTCTTTTTCTTTTTCTTTTTTTTTTTTGTGTGGTTTTTGGGTCACACCTGGCAGTGCTCAGGGGTTACTCCTGGCTCCATGCTCAGAAATTGCTCCTAGCAGGCACGGGGGACCATATGGGGCACTGGGATTCGAACAGATGACCTTTTGCATGAAAGACAAAAGCCCTACCTCCATGCTATCTCCCGGGCCCCAATTTCTTAGTGCAGAGTCAGAGTAAGGAGAAACCCTGACCATGCCCAGGTATATTCCCTAAAACAAATTAAATAAATAAAATTTTAAAATACACCATCTTATTTAAATATGTATTTAATTACATTCTTAAATGATAAGTACCTTATTATTGATTAAAATATTTAATCTTTTTATCTAGACAGTTTATTTACATACTATATAAAGAGATAAGCTACAGTTTATCTACATAATACTCTTGAACATACAAATAAGCTTTGGGATATGTATTTAGTATTTTTCTTATATTTTACACAGAAATGCTACATTATATTAAACTTTATTACTTTCATTATTATATTCTAAATTTTTTTTACAAATTCACTAATTCTACAAGTTGTTTTTGAATTCAATGGAGTCATGTATTTAAATTGAAAAAACATTTCCTCCTAAGAAGATATAATTGACATACATATATAAATGCTCATGAACTTTAAATTGTAATTAAATTACAAGCATGATATTTAAATTTGAAATCTAAACATGTCAGTTTTATGATTTAATGATATTATATTATAATTCAATATCTTGTATATTGTATTCATATTGTTACATGAAAACTGATAAACAGAATTAATACAAATTTTATTGTAGTTATAGATCCATTCTACTCTATCAGCCAGTTTATAATCAGGAGACAAAAATACAGTGATTTTGAAGGATAAATAATGCATTAGAAAAAGGTGGAACCATGGGACAGGAACACTGGAACAAGTGGTAAGTCCTCTGCCTTGCCACGCTAGCCTAGGTTCGATCCCCAGGTGTCCCATATGGTCCCCAAGCCAGGAGCGATTTTTGAGGGCATAGCGAGGATTAACCCCTGAGCGTCACCGGGGTGACACAAAAACAAAGAACGAACAAACAATATAAACAAAAATAGGTGGAACCAAGGAAAGCATTTGTAATGCAAAAGAATATTCTCACACCTGTTGCATTGGCATCAGCAGGAATATCTGAGTTTCAAGAGTTCTGGGAAGGCGGGTTTAGTAATCTGCCATAAAAGTGTGTAAGGAAGGTGGCAACAAAATCCAGAGATTAAACAAACTCTCTCCAGTGTGAGCTGTCAGAAACAGTACTTGAACTTAAAAAGAAGCCCTGAACTTGCGATGGCAGATAGTAACAGGATGTAGCCTGTCAAAGCGTTTTCCTTTTCCATCCCCTCATCATCTCAACACAATTATCTTCAAAGAGTAATTATCTTCAAATAGTAATTACTTCATTGATTTTTCTCCCAAAACATACAAATTTCTGATGCAAACAACCTCAACGTTTTTTCTATGCAAGGAAATTTTTAGAAACAAAACTCCTGTTTACAGATTCATATATTATAACACCATTACTGGCTACCCTTAACATCTATTTCATTATTACATTTTCTTTTAAGTGATGGAATAATAAAACTATGAAACTTTTTCACCTAATCAAAACAATATCCAAAGAGTATACATGTCACTTCATCTATTTTCATCATTTCTTTTGTCACCCAATTCACTCTTTGTGATATTTTCTAATTAATTAGAATTAGACTCCATAAAAAATTTTTTTTTGGCTATTGAGTCTCAATCAGGAATTACTTACCCTGGCTCTACACTAAGAAATCCCTCCTAATAGTGCTCAGGGAAACATCTTGGATACCTGGATCAAACCCAAGTTGGCCACACAATCAAGTGTCCTGCCCACTGTAATATTTCTACAGCCTCTCTATATTTTTTAATAAACTAGGGCAGGGATGTATATACATACATAAACATCTCACTTGCATGTACATGGTATATGTATAACATGTAAACATATAACTTTTCTATTATAAGTATATATGTATATTTTATGTACTTATACAAGTACATAGATATACACAAATTCCCATGCATGTCATTACTATTTACATATATAATCATATATTAAATAAAATAGACCATAGAACTAAGGAATTCATAAAACCTGTGTATTTATACATATTATACATTGCTTAATTAGAAGTATGACTCTTGTGGCAATGAAGCTACTATAGGTTCTTGTTTATCTAGCTGAATGATACAAAATGTTATTAACATTTATTTCTTAAAATTCATACTACATTTCTCTCTTTCTTTGTCATATTTAGCTCAAATTCTCTAAAAAAACACCATAGATTATACTTTAATTCCTGATTTAAAACAATAAATTCTGATGGGTATAAGTTTTTGATCAAGGTACTGACCGATATGATCTTAGAAAAACCCAGAGGTTCCCTGCCATACAAATAACAGACTTTTCTCATTGTGTTTTCACAATGTACAAAGAATAATCTGTCTCTTTTCATTTTATAAGACCACTGTTCCATTGCAAGAACGTCACACTAACCCTAATTAATTGACTGACTCCTCAACCGCAAATAACATCGCCTCATTTTGTTAGGACTAAAATTTTGAGTTCCTTGTCTGGATGGTCACGATTCAAACCAAAACTGTCTTATAAAACATACCAACTAGTCAAGGATTTTTTGCCTGCTTAGGTGATTCAACTTTTATTCCTCAACAATTGTTTAGGTATCTCAGACTACTTCAGCTTTTCTCTGATTCATAACAAGGCATGAAAATCTGAAGAGTTATCACATGAGTTTTTCATTGCTGGCATGCTCCTTTCCAATTTCCCTATATAGGTCAAGGTTTTATTTATCCTTACTAATCAGAATAATCAACAACTTCTATGCAGTTGTTTGTTTAGGAAATCTTTGTTAAAACCTTAAGGAATCTGTCCTTTAGCACTAAGATTCATAGACTGGCAGATGTCAGAATGGAGGTGATGAGAAAAGAAAATTTCACTTAAAGAATACTGGAGGCAATGAGAAGAAAAAATATTTGCATAATCAAAGAATACTCATATATAAATCTGACCCATTAACTCCCAATTTCCTAGTGTGTTAGCACATGAAGTAGTATTATAAATAGGTATTCAAAATATAATTCTATTTTTCAACTGTATAGTTGCTGTTTTAGATTGATAGTAGATATACAAATACCTGTAAATGCTAAGAGTACTAGTTCTTTACCACACACCCTTTCCTATAAAGTTAAATGGAAATTTCAACAAATACTTTATAGTAAAAAAGACAAAGCTTTATACAGAACAATTTTATATTTCTGAAAGAACTAAATACTACCTCATCTTTCATATAAGTGTTTCAAAAATTTTTTTTTGATGCTCAGGGGTTACTCCTGGCTAAGTGCTCAGAAATTGCCCCTGGTTTGGGGGGATCACATGGGACACTGGAGGATCGAACTGCAGTCGCAATTTTTCCTTGGCTAGCGCTTGCAAGGCAGACACCTTACCTCTAGCGTCACCTCGCGGGCCCCATTTCAATATTATCGATCTAGCTCCAAGTAGAATAATTTTCTCTCTTAACAAATCATACCACAAATTTTCTCATTCATTTGAAGTCTATCTTGGAGAAATCTGTCCATACTTCTCTGTCTATCTCTATCCATACAAATTTATGAAAAGGCATATGGTTCAAATTCTTGCCCACTAGAAGATGGGTATACTTTTATACTAGAAGATAAGTATATCCTTCATGGTTATTCCTAAGTAGTGCATTAATATCAGATTTTTATCTGTCCAAATTTTTAATTTTTAAACTAGTGTAAAGAAAATATGAGATATATCTTTGAACATGCTCTATACAGACACAGATTTTGGGACATAACCAATTTATCATTTCTTTCCCAACTCTGAATTTTTCAATGTAATTATTTTCATGTAACTCTCTCCTACCTATCCTTTCCATTACAACACTCTTTGTAGATAGAGTATTGTAGATACTTTTATGTAGTATTTGTAGATAAATTTTGCTTAAATTTTATTTTGAATTATTCACTGTTCAGCCTTAATAGGGTAAAGTTGAAACAATATATACTATTATATATATTCTGATCTAAAGATGAGGTAGAACTTTGTTCAAAAACTTTACCTGAGATTTTTTTGCCGGGAAATATTTTCTTGCCTGTGTTTATGTATTTACACATTATTTTATTACAATATTGTCCAGATTTCCAAGAAAAGTAGAAAATAAAAAGAACATTTATTTTGCTATATATAATTATAATTATTATATTTCAGTAGGACCTATACTTGCTTCTAAGACCACAGATCTGAGGGTGTCAATAGGATCTTATACATAATTTATTCCTAAAAAAATTCTATTATCAAAGAATTTCAGTGTGGTCAGACCTCAGTTTGGGTCATTTTTCCCACTTAGTAACAACAACAAAAAAGGGTAACTGGTTTATATGTTATTTTCTCACCTTTAATCTGTTTTATTTTATTGTTATGCTTAATTGTTATGTATTTATGTAGTTCCTTGGATTTTATTAGAGCATGTTTCAAAATTGATAAATTCTTGAATGCAAATTACTGCCATGAACAAGACTGACATTTGCCTTTGTAATTTTTATTTTTTTGCGTAGCTTGGGGCTAAACACCCAGCAAAACTCAGGGTCATACCTTGTTGGCTCTACAACCAGGAATCACTTTTATTGGTGCTGGGGTATCAAACACAGGTTGGCTATGTACAGTGCAAAGATCAAATCTACTTGACCCTGATATTGCCTTTTGAAACCAACTAAAACTTGTAACTGAAGTTTGTAAATACAATCCTAGAGATATTGGCCAATATGAACAATTGGGCAAGATTTTCTCTATAATATCCAAATAGCATAGTATGTTCAAGTATTTTTCACTTACATTTAATAAGCACATCCTTTTATTATAACTTAATATTAGATAGTTATGTTAAAATGAGACTGAGGAGTGTTTGTAGGTCTCCAATAGATTTCAGAAGAAACTTAAAGTGAAATACTGTTAGGCAAAATAAAAGTGTTAGAAACCTGGGTCAATATGCCCATTTTTTTAAATGATTATTTATTGCTATTTTCTGAATACAGTGATTTTAAAAATATAAATCAGACAAAATTAAGTATATAAATAAAAAATTAAAATCAATGTCATTTTCAAATATCTGGAAGTAAAATAGAATTAAGATCAGCCTTGTTAAACATATAGAGCACTCGTTATGCAAAGGACAGCATTAAATATCCATTGTATTTTCACAAGTCCACAGTGTTATAGGGACATAATAAAAAGGAATCCTTCCTATTTTGTGCACAGATCCAAAGTTATATAGCAAGCAGGAGTTCAAATAAACCACTGGTCTGAGCAATTTAAGCAGATGCTTATGTCCTGAATTTGAACACCTGTCAAGTACTTTGAAGTCAAATAGATCTCATAACTTTAAATAGGGGTAAGAGTTACTAAGGGAACATTAAAGACTAATGGGTGTGTAAATGAAGTGGAAAGAAAAAGATTTGGGAATGTAGATAGAAATTTTGGAGTTCATATTAAAGTAATGATTCTAGATGAAAGTGATAGGTTATCCATAAATAGTATGTAATGAGAACATAATTTTAATCAGTTTTTTAATAAAGCTTTTTTAACCTTTGAAAATGTGTTTCACTCACTCTCAGAAATCATGGTATTGAAAAAATATTATAAGCAGTTTGCATAGACTGAAATCTATAACTTGAAGTACATGTAAAGGAGACTGGTGTTCATGGCAATAAAATAAAATTTTATTTTTTGCTCTGCATTCTAGTCTAGTGAAAATTGTTACTTTTTAAATACGTGTAGAAAATGAATACATCTAAAGTATGGCATAATGTTATATTTTCTATTTTTTCTGACACCAAGCTTCTTAAATTATAAATTACAACCCCATTTAAATTGGGTGTCAAAAAATGACAATAGTAAAATTTCTGAGTATACAAACACCGAAAATTAATTTAAAATATAAGTGTAAGGATGAACCAAAGAGGTGGCACAGCCATAGAGCATTTGTCTTGCAGGTAGCTGACCTAAGACAGACCTGACCTAAGACAGACCATGGTTTCATACCCTGGTATCCCTTATGGTTTCCAAACCAGGAGTGATTTCTGAGCACAGAGCCTAGAAACCCCTGAGTGTCACCAGATGTGGTCCAAAAACCAAAAGAAAAAAAATTTTTTAAGTGTAATGAATCTGAGGTGTTCTTTACACTCCTCTACTGCTGCATTTCTCAGGCAAAAAAGGGGTAACAAATAAAAAAGGAAAAAGTTCTAAAAAGTCCAGTTCTAACAAATATTGTTGGTAGATAATATTTTTATCTCCTTTTTGGAAATCTCAGCAAATATAGATGGTATGAATATACTAATAAAAATACATTGTGGATGCATGGAGTAAATTTAATATTTACTTCATGTGCATATATATCAGTACATATTTATGCATTCACAATCATATGTAACATTATCCTGTGAATTTTATGTATATGTTTGCATATGTATGTTAATTCAGTATATTTTATTTGTCATAGTACATTAGCTACAACACTTTAGTGACCTCTGATTTGAAAACATAACAAAGTAATAATACTCAAATTTTGAAACAAACTGGCATGGACTGTGATAAGTTGTTAGTTAGATTGATAACAGAATCTTGACCTCTGTGAGACAGTACTTAATCTTTTGATACTGCTACTTCATACTAGGTATGATGTAGCCACTTACTAAACTGATAGCTAGACCTAAAACTGGAATATTTATAAAATGAAGATTCATTTCCACCTTTTTGGATGGTTTTAAAATTAAGTTATAATTGAATTATTTCAATGTATATGATTATGTCATGCAACATATTGTTTGATTGTTACGTTTTTGCTTGTTCCTTGAGCTATATTCAGCAATGCTCAGGACTTAATTTTTCCTGACTCTGTATTCAATAATCAGTCTTCGTGATACTTGAGGGATCCTATGTGGCGCCCTACATCAAACCCAGGTCAGTTTGACAAATAATTCTTTTCCTCTTTGTAGCTTTGTTAATTTGACCTGCTTTGTGAATTTTTAGTTCAGACAGTGCCTTCCTAATAAGAAAAAAAGGGCACTATAGCATATAGTTGAAATAAACAGACAAATTGGCAGGTAGAAGATGGTGAGCTTTCTTTGGTTCTAGTGGTTTGACAGACTTTCTAGATGAGTGATTTTTGTCAGTCTACCTTCCAATAGAATTGCTCCTAGAAAATAAAACACAGAGAGGAAATTTGGGAAGATGAAAGGTTGATTAATTGATTTATCTTTCTCAAATCAGACAACAGGACCAGGGAAAACTTCTAAGCATTTTTTTTTCAAACACTTAATTAAAAGAGCAACCTGGGGAATTAGAGAGATAGTACAGTGGGAAGAACACATGCCTTGAGCAAGCCTGGCTCAATTAGTCTCTCACACCCATATTATTTCCCTCAGCACTGCCAGGAGTCATTCCTTCGAAGAGAACTAAGAGTAAGCTCTGGTCACTGCTAGGGTGTGCCCCCCCCCCCATAAAACAACAAAGGATCAATCCTGAAAAATACCTTGAATACAGTGAAAAAATATGGTCTCATTGTTAAATTTGGTATTTAAGAAGCATGTACTAAAGAGAAATTCAAATTTCCCCCCTAGGGTTTAGGAGAGGACAATGTAGAATCAGCTTTCATTTGCATTTTGGATCTCTTTACCTATCCTGAGAGGGTGAATGAGAGCTCAAAGAAATAAGATGCATTATTACTTGGAAGCCTACATTTTATTAACTAAAAACACCTTGAAGTTGCAAAGTTACAATTCACTTGGAGACAAATATCAAATGTATATAATTTTCTAGATAAATATGGAGAAAGTAGACCAATAAAAAGCATGTATATATATTTATGTAGTGTATTTTCTAATTATGCCAGAGATATGCTTAAAAAGAAATTTTTTCATATACAAACTCTGTCATGCAGATGAATTGCCAAATTTAGAGTGGTACTTTAAAAATTGCTAAAATAATTTATCTGGTAGTTCATAAAATGATAGTGGTTTGAAACTTGTAATACAGACTAATTAAAGTTAAATGCTAATAGAATTTTAATTAATTTTTTCAATAGGCAAATTTTTCAAAGATTTGTTAAATGTTTAAACTGTAGGAATTTTGAGTATATCAATGCATAGGCATTGCAGATTATTGATGTGCAACAAGACATCATGTAAGACATAAAAAAATAAGAATAAATCTTTTGAAAAAGATACATTCTAAGTTTTCCATACACCACAAAAGGACCTAGGAGAGAGTAATGAACATAATGGAGTCTATAGTTATTCCAAGGACAGTATACTTTTAAGGCTGAGAAATGCTGTATCTCTTAGGCCAAGGGAATTCCCTATCTAATTTTCCCAATATTTACTATGTCTATGAAAAAAAGAGAAAAAAACAAGAAGCAGCACAAAATAATTTGGAGGGGGGGGTTGTTGTTGTTGCTGTTGTTTTCATTTTGTGTGTTTTGTTTTGTTTTTATTTTTGGACTTGATTGTTGTGTTGTGGTTGTCTTTATTGCTGCGGTGCTTTCTGAATTTTTTGTTTGATTTTTCTTTTTGTATTGTGTCTTTCTTCCTTTTTCCCTTTCTTCTCTCAAATTAATATTTATAGCCTCTAGAAGAACACCGCCCATATTTTTACTTGTTTGATTTTTACCTCATTTTATTTATTTTTCTTTTTTCTTTTCTTCAAACAGAACCATCTTGTTCCGCCTCTCAAATTGAGGGAGAAATAATGGAGGACACCAAGACCAAACAGTTGTATGATCACTAATTAGTAATAGAAATGATCGGACTTAAACACCAAACCCTAAGGCAACAGAATCAATACCTAAGCTATAACAAGCTTTACAAAGAGGGGACCTCTTATACTAGCAGCTTGAGGGTATGGGATGCATGCTGGGAACAGGGATAGAGGGAGGACAACTTTGGTGGTGGGAACTCCCCTGATTCAATGTCAATATGTACCTAAAATATTACTATGAAATTTGTAATCCACTTTGGTAAAAATAAAAATTATTATTAAAAAATGAAAAAGATATGTTCTAATAGATTTTTTATATTTTATAGAACATTAAAATGTTGATAAAGGAGAAGGTGGGTATATGCTTATCATTAGCAAATTATAGGACAGTGACCCCTAGTTTTAAAGACTTTATAATCATCAAAATGAACTATGCTAATTTATTCCATAAACTTACAAAGATAAAATCAAACAATCAGGTATAACTTTCATTTTTTGCTGATACTTCATGTAATATATCAATTTTGTGATGTTGTAAGATTACATATAACATTTTTGGAATATATATGATTAAATAGGTGATGCTTAGTACTGCTTACCCAAGAGAAATGTCAATGTAAGTAGACCTGGGAAGGAATGATAAATTATTTTAGAAAGGCTACAAACCTG
>PVKC010000042.1:25431-110142 GCA_004027635.1 Crocidura indochinensis
GCGCAGGAGGTAAGGTGCCTGCTGCCTTGCCTAGGACGGACCACGGTTCGATCCCCCGGTTCCCATATGGTCCCCGTGCCTGCCAGGAGCGACCTCTGAGCGCATAGCCAGTAGTAACCCCTGAGCGTCACTGGGTGTGGCCCAAAAACCAAAAAAAAAAAAAAAAAAAAACGAAAACAGGAACGGGGGCCAAGCGGTGGCACAAGTGGTAGGGCTTTTGCTTTGCATGTGGCTAACCTAGGACAGACCATGGTTCCATCTCCTGCCATCCCACATGGTCCCCCAAGCCAGAAGCGATTCCTGAGCACATAGCCAGTAGTAACACTGAGCATCACTGGGTGTGGCCCAAAAAGCAAAAAACAAGAAAACAGGAACAGTGATCTGGGGTCTTTCCAAGTACATCAGACATCAAGTCTGATGTCTTTTAAAGAAAATGAAAAAATAAAGCTAAGGTGTAAATTTCAAGTGAAATAATACAATAAGATATAGTAAAGGAGAAGAGGGGCCTAATGGGTGGTACTAGAGGCAAGGTGTCTACCAAGGTTCGATCCCCCGTTGTCCCATATACCCCCCCCCCCCCCAAGCAGGAGCAATTTCTGAATGTATAGCCAGGAGTAATCCCTGAGCTTCAAAAGGTGTGACCCAAAGCAAAAACAAAAACAAAAAACAAACAACAACAACAACAAAAACCTAAGGAGAAGAAATTGAGATAAGAAGTAAGATTAGGGGCTGGAGCCTAAGAAGGACTGCAGTTCTATCCCTTTGAGTCCCATATGGTCCCTTATGCCTGGAGCAATTTCTGAGCACATAGCCAGGAGTAACCCTGAGCATCACAGAGTGTGGCCCAAAAAGAAAACAAAAGAAATAAGATTAAAGTGGAGGACATAAAATAAAGTAAGACTAAAGACAAGAAATAAGATTTTATTGGAATTCAATCATACAACATGGTGATGATTTGAAGACCTTAAGTATGTTACAAATGAACTAATATTTAATATGCTTGTGAAAAAAGTAAAATTACTTGTGTTTTATTCCTATTAATGATTTGTGAAGGAGATTACTGACCATAAATGTGATGGCTTTCTAGGCATGCTTTTTTTTAATATATGACCAGAAATCCTTTCTGTTTTAAGAAGAGTAAGAGAAGAAAGCAGTTTTTCAAATATTATGTCTTTTTCTCCCAACCAGACTATTTATTGTAGAACAATATTGCCTGGGCCCGGGAAATAGCATGGAGGTAAGGCGTTTGCCTTTCATGCAAAAGGTCATCAGTTCGAATCCCGGTGCCCCATATGGTCCCCCGTGCCCTCCAGGAGCAATTTCTGAGCATGGAGCCAGGAGAAACCCCTGAGCACTGCCGGGTGTGACCCAAACAAACCAAAAAAAAAAAAAAAAAAACAATATTGCTTTTTTTTTTTTTTTTGGCAGCTTCCTTCCTGAAACTTCAAGGTTCAATGTTGAATTTTAACTATATCTTCTGAATGTCCTGAGTGTCTCTAGTTAATAATTAGTTCAATAATTTTCTAAACTGTTTAATTTTATTAAAAGTCAGAAATTTTGCAACCATAATTTACATCTTGGAAGGTTTTATATTGGCAATCCTGTCTCTTTCATATGTACAAAAGATTTTCATCTATTAAAAAAGATTTTGAGTAGAAGCAAAGATAATTTATGGAGTACTTGTCAAAGTAATGTCTTACGTTGTTTCTTGCCTTTAAAGCATTTAAGAAGGTGTTTTTCCATGTAAAATAAAATAATTTCAACAATTTCTATGTTAAGAAATATGTCATTTTAAATAGAATGTAGTAACTTTAATTTGCTCTGTGTTTCTTTTTTTTTACACTTACTATTTTCCTTGCTAGTCATTCTTGCTAGCCAAGTAGTAGTCGTCTTGCTTTTTCTCTGGTGCTTCTGTCCCAAGCTTTCTTTTTAAGTGAGATCAAGTCTTTTTCTCAAGGCATAGACACTCTGTAAGAAAAATCGTAAATTCTGGCTAAAATAAGATTTAAATGTTTTACTTTATAATAACAATAGCTGTAAAATTTGTGTGAAAAGAGTTCAACTCACCATAGCTATTTCTGTAGAAGGAACTTAACAAAGATCAGCATTTTTTTTCCTTATCTAAATTTCTGGTAAAGCTACTGTTATACCCTTGCTGAGGTCTTTCAATTGAACTCCCCTGGCTTCAGCTAATTCAATTCCTCACCAGCAGGTATTTGCTAAAGCATGCTGTGTGCACATATTCTCAGCTTTGATAATACAGAGAGGAACAGTCAAAAAGTCACCAAATCAAGATATGCATGCTGTTCTTCCTATAAATAGACACATTATTGTGGCATTCTATTTCTTTTTAATTTCTCCTTTCTTACACTCATCATGTAATAACAATCTTTGATTTTAATCATGATTATTTAGAAGGTAATTAGGATATGTGCATTAGCTACAAAAGGCCATTTGGAAGAGTTTATTAACAAGACTACTCATACTGGAGATATCTAGAAAACTATTATATGATCCACAGCAACCAAAAAAATAGTGCCAAAAATAGATTTGCTAAGTTGAGGGTATAGCCTTAAGGAAGTTACAAAATATTTAGATGCTCTTGTTTTGCCAGTTTGAAAGTACTGTTATCTGAAAAATTCAGCAACTTTATATAGGTTAATGACAATGATTTTAAAGTGCTTTGTTCTGTTAAAAGATATTAATACTCAGTGAAATTTTCTTTGTGTTTTTTTCAAAATAGCTATAACAAAAAGATTTAGAGGCATTTATGCCTTGTAATATACTCTGTTATTCTTTGATCATATTTTTTAAATATTTCAGTAAAATATTGTGCACAAAATATCAAAATTATGAATGTAGAATATAAAATTTTTATTAATACTGAAGTGAAATTTAAAATAACATTTAAAGAACTCATATTATTCCCTTTCAGAAAATGTTTTCTTTATAAATCAATAATGAATACCTCTTTTCCTCTTCAACTCTTAAGTAGAGATAATAGTAACTTCATCATTCTGTTTTCTTATAGGCCTGCTGAGAGAGACAAAAAAATTAGAAACAAAAAATCAACTAAATTAATGCTAAGTGGACATGTTTTTATTCAATTTTTATGTAATTAGCTTCTTTAGTAATTAAATGTTTTAGTTGTGATTCATTTAGTGCAAAACCTGAAGTAGATTTTTGGAGAATCAATTAAAATAACAATCTATTTAGTGTAATGAGTAATCTATCTTTATTTTTTGTTGTCAAAGAATGTAGAGTTTATAACTGGGCTAATTATTTTAGTCATCAAAATTTTAATTCCAGAAAACATATGTTCTACATCAATTCCAGAAGTGCTGATCAATAGATTCATATGTGTGTGTGGTATTAATATAAGAATAAAAATACCTTTCCAAGGAGACTATATATAGAAAAATTAGTTTATAAAAATAAGTGAGCCAAAGATTAGAAGAACTTAAATTATGTCAGTGATCCCTTGGTGCAAATTCAGTATTCTTATAGGAAAACATTGTATGTGAGAGTATTATTTTCAGTGTCCTTATTAGAAAATCTGAAAATAAAAAGGTAATTTCTGGAAGCATAATTTTTAGCAATGAAGGAAGATAATTTTTTTTTTTTTTTTGGTTTTTGGGTCACATCCGGCAGCGCTCAGGGGTTACTCCTGGCTCCATGCTCAGAAATTGCTCCTGGCAGGCACGGGGGACCATATGGGGCACCGGGTTTCGAACAGATGACCTTTTGCATGACAGGCAAACGCCTTACCTCCATGCTATCTCCGGGGCCCCAGAAGATAATTTTATTGAATTGGAACAAATAGTTCTAAAGTCGGGAACTTTGAGAAATATTACCTTGGTCTTTCTCCAAGAATATTATAACTCTCCTGACTTGAATGTGTCTGTTGTTTGTTGGTATAAATAGGGATAAGAAGAGAGGATGCTGCATATAATATATCTTTTTTACCTAGATAGCATTATAAAAGCAATTATTGTTAAGCAATGAAATGGATAAATAAGTATTTCTGTGTAATATTTTATAATATTACTTTTGAAAAAATATTACTTAGGTCTGATATAATTATTGCAGGATACTGAATAGCACACAATTATATTTAGTATTTTACTCTGATTCAATATACTATATACCGGTAAATCTCTTTTAAACTAACTACTATTGTATGTATTTAGCCATTTATATTTACCAGAAACCAACAATAAAAAAATGTTAAGAACTATAATATAAAATTATTAAAAAATTGCTTATACGTATAACTATTAATAATTTTCCTATTTTTATAATCTTCCACAATAAGTTCTTTAAATGTCTTTCTTCTTATTTTGGTGGGGAGACACCCTGTGATATTCAGGCTCTGCATTTAAGTATTATTCCTGATGTTGCTCAGGAGACCAAATATGGTATCAGAGATAAAACTTATGTTGGATGAATGCATGGCTAAATCCCTACCCACTGTACTATCTCTCTAGTTCTAAAATGTATTTCTTAATTACATAAGAAAATATATGTATAAATAAATTCATATTATTTAAAATTAATTTATTCAGTTCTACTTATTTCTGGATACTTAAGTCAATATTGATTAACAAGATGGTATCATTCTTACATATGGAAACTTGTTTAACAATAGGAAAACGTGACTTCAAATACATTGCCTTTGGTTGTCTTCCTTTTTTAAATAAGTTTACTGTAGTTTATGAAATATATTTACAAATTTTAATTTGTATTATAGAAAAGGTACCACTACAGTCATACCACCACCATTATTAAAGTGCCTGAGACCCCCTATTACTAAGTCAGACTCCTTTTTTTCCACATCCAGTTTCACAATCCCAATTTTGTAATCACAACCAAGTACTTGATTTAATCTTTAATTTCCTTTCTTTATATACCAACTGATGAATGAGTTAACTAATATTCATTCACCTTTCCATCCATGACATAGCAAATTGTAAGATTTCACTTTTTTCTCTAAGCTATGTAGTATTCCATTGTGTTACTCCCCCCCACACACACACACACGCATAAACACAAACGATTTCTTTAACCATTTATTTGTGTTTGCTATTGGAGTTGTTTCTAGAGCATGTTATTGTACTGTGATGTAACAATTATAAGTGAGCATACAAAATATGAATTAATAAATTTATTTCATCATTGACATAGACAGCATGAGGTAAAAACATAGGGACATAAAATGCAGTGTATTTAGTTTATTTTTGTAAATAAAATATCCATATTGATTTCTGCAGAACTAGATTCAGATGAATTTCCCAACAGTGAAATAGGATTTACTTTAATTATGCCCTTGCCAGCACTTGTTGTGTCTAGTACTTATATGCCTTTCTCACTGATGTGATAGGATATCTCATTTGTCTTTTATACTTGCCTTCCCCAGATAAATGAGAAGAAACAAATTTTTTATATGAGTACTGGTATGAATATGCTAATGTTTTGTTTAGAAGGGTTTCTGGGGGAACTCTGCTTAACTTCTTTCATCCTTTTTGATTAAGTTATTGGTTTTATTATTGTTGAAATTCTTTGAGATGTATATATGATTTTATATTACTTATATACAGTTATATAATAAATGATTAAGCTAACATACTAACCCAATATGTTATACTTCTATCTATTTTATCTGTTTCCTTGTGATCATTTGTATTGGAGTCACACTGACAGAGCTATTTGCTACTCTGTACTTGGAAACCATGTGATGCCAGGCTTTCTCCATGTAAAATATGCAAACCAGCCTCTTAAATCATCTCATCTTCTGTCACAATTATGCCTTTATATAAAGTATGTGATCGATTATTTTCTCCCATTAAGTAAGGTGCTTTTCATTAGTTAATTTGAGTGTGGGTGGGCAACAATTAGTTATGCTTAGGACTTCTTCATATACTCAGGACCATTTCCATTGGTGCTCAGAGATTATATGCAGTGCCAAGGATGAGACATGAGGGTGACTGCGTGCAAGGCGAACACTTTAATCTCTATCTATACTGCCTATCTCTGAAATATAGCGGGGTGTCTTTTATATTTAGCCTTAGATTCTTTTGCAATGAGAAAATGTTTTAGTTTGATGCAAAAAAGTCTTTTAGTATTTTTTCTTTGCTAATGGAAATAAGCCTTTATTTTATAGACTATTAATCTTTGGTCAAGAGTCTGGTTCTCCGTCCGGAGAGATAGCATGGAGGTAAGGCCTTTGCCTTGCATGAAGAAGGACGGTGGTTCAAATCCTGGAATCCCATATGGTCCCCCAAGCCTGCCAGGAGTGTTTTGTGAGCGTAAAGCTTGGAGTGACCCCTGAGTGCTGCCGGGTGTGACCCAAAAACTAAAAAAAAAAAAAAATCTGGTTCCTAGGGCTGGAGAAATAGCCCAACAGGTAGGGTGTTTGCCTTGCATGCTACCAATCTCTTTTCAGTTTCTGGCATCCCATGTTTCCCTGAACCTGGCAGGAGTAACTAACTAATGATAACTGCCAAGTGTGGTCCCAAAACAAAAACAAAATAAAACAAAAAGAAGTATCTGTGTTCATGAAATGGGCCAAGGAAAGACTCTTCAACAATTGATGTTGGGAAAATTGGGTAGTTACATGCAAAAAAAAAAAAAATGAGACTAAAGCCTTATTATGTCATTTGCAAATGTTAAATCTATGTGGATCACGATTGGGAATAGACCAGACTTTATAAATACATAAATACATAGATGAAAACATAAACAGAATTCTGAAAGATATGCAACATTTTTTAAAGAATTTGCTTCAACAAAATAACCAGTTGGTGCTTGGACTAGGTAAAGTCCATTCATAAGGGTTGCTCATAATTCAATAAATTTTATTTTAGGTAATATTTTGAAAATGCAATTATATTTTGATGATTCACCAGAAATATAATTTCTGTCCTTAAACAAAATTTTAATATAGTTTCTATAAAATTAACATTTGAAATATAGAAAATATACCAAATTCATATCTAAACTTTTCCCCCTCCCTAAACTTTTAAAATTAAGAGAAAAGTAAGTAATTAATACAATGAAATTCTTGTGATGTCATGTACTAGTTTCCAAGAGATACCTGTAAAATTTTGTGAATATATTTTTAAACTCTAAGCCTAAAACCATACATGATCTAGTGATTATGAAAATATATTGGTAAATACTACATCAGATCTTTAGTTTGTAAGACAAATATCAGCACACCGTAATTATGTTTAATCACTGGTAGTTAAAAAAACTTATTGCTGTATTGCTAGACTTTCTTTTTCTTTTTTTTTTTTTTTATTGGTCTTTGGTTTTTGGTTTTTGGTCACACCCGGCAGCACTCAGGGGTTACTCTTGGCTCTTTGCTCAGAAATCGCTCCTGACAGGCTCAGGGGATCATATGGGATGCCAGAATTTGAACCACAGTCATTCTGCAAGCAAAGAAAATGCTTTACCTCCATGTTATCTCTCTGGCCCGTAGGCTTCCAATTTTAAATAAAGATATGTAAATACACAAACCACAGGCATGAATCAGTAACCTTTTACTCAATATAGATTCAACAAATGATATATCTTAGTTTTAACTATGCCACCAGTGATTAAACATAATTACGGTGTGCTGAAACATAATATAATACTGAATAATACTTTGGGTTTAATAAAGGGGATACAGAGCATGAACACAATGTTTCATGCATACTGTGCCAGTTAAAAATGTGTCGTTGTTGATATAAGCTGAAACTATAACTCTTGTAACAGGGATGCTACTTTATATAAAAATATTGAAAGTAGAGACCAGTAATAAAGCATCTGCCAAGAGTGATATTTGAGCACAAAGCCAGGAGTTACCCCAGAGCGCTGCTGGGTGTGACCCCAAAACAAACAAACAAAAATCAACATTGATTATGCTTTTACTTATGTATGTAATTTTTGAGAAGTATTTACCCTCTATCATCGAAGATGAAGATAAGAATGGTTCTCAAATTCCCAAAGCTTGTCAAATCATCTCTAATTTTCCATTTTAAATTTCCTCAAACCTTCTGTTTTATGGTAAAAGTTTCCTTTAAATTACTGAATTGTTTGACTTAACATGTTTCCAAATAAATTATTAATACTTACTGTCATGACTATCTAGTGAAGGTAAGAAAACTCTCCAGATATTCTTTGTAACCAAATTATATGACTATAAACAGGATTTTCTCATCTCCCTATCCCACATCCTTTTTACATGCATATTTTTGATTAAGAAGCACATCAAAAATCACCATGTTTATGGTAATGTTCTTGTCTCATTTAGATAGAATGATTTATTATCTCTGTGCAGTTGTTTAGGTGCTGTTGTTGATACAAATTTATTTTGTTTCTTCATGTGTTGACTCAAAATGAAGTAGCATATATATGATATATATATATATATATATATATATATATATATATATATATATATATATATATACCCTTCAACCCTTGAAAAACTTCCTAAAATTCTTAAAAGTAAGTTACTTCTTAAAAGTAAGAGGGGGGCGTATCACTCATCCCTGAAGATGGAATAAGTTTCAGCATGCCGTATACTGACACATAAAATGACTCCCGACTTTTAAGAAGTTTTTCATGGGTCGAAGGGTCATCTTACTTGCCGGAAAATATGGTATATATGATATATACATATATACTATGAAAAAATATTTAAAATTGTCCAAATAAGTTCTTCTTTTCTAAATCCCATGCCATTCATTCACCTTTAATAAGTGAACATTATATTCCGTTTACTTGAGATATTTGATCTTTTAATTTTGTTGAAAGAAAACGTCATATGCTTATTACTGTTCTTTGCAGTTTTGTTACATGACCTATTTGAATATTAGATGATGAATTTATGATGAGGAAACAATGATTTATATTTTGATCTTTTTTCCTAACCTATCACATGTGATAATATGCTTGCATGATATATGCTTCTTAAAGGTATGACTAAAGTGTGACAATAAAAGTTAGTAGGTAGCAGGGCAGAGCAGCAGCAATGTAAGGAATGTTAGTGGAAGGTCTTAGACACTTTTATTGTAGTGGAGTTAGGGTAACTAAGAACACCAATGCATACATATTAACACTTCATAACCATGTTATGACAATAATGAAAAGTTATTTTAAAGAAAAGTAACAAGTAGAATGAAGTAGGTAAATAAATCTAGTGGCATAAGTTAGCCTTGTAACTAAGTGATCTATTCTTGTTTCTAGTATGTTTGCATCTTATTATTTTTTTTTTACTTTTGAAAAACCTATGCCTTAATGTTCAGTAATAGAATAATTTATCAGCCCATGTTTTACCAGAATCCCATAACTTTAAGTTACTAGGAATATAAAATCACTTATAAAGAGTAGTAGATGCTACATATATGAAGTCCTATGTTTGGTCTTTGAAAATTGTGTTTCAGCTATGGCTATTATGTTATATTAAGGGTCACACAAGTATTTAATATGAGTAAAATAGAAACAAAAATAATTGGACATCACCTTTAAAGGAATAAAGCTGAATTTCTCTGTAATACAGTTGATATTTTATATTTACAAAAAGAAATATTATTTATTTTTCTGGATTTATCTGAATCAGTAATTTGCTCCATTATTTTTATATGCGTTAGTCTTTTAAAATATCTCCATTATGTAGTTAGAACCATTTTTATAAACTACTTTTTTGGACTGTCTTACAATTTGCACAGAGCACTCTCAGTCTCTCCATTTTTTATCCCACTTTTATAAGTGTTACCTTGGAAAACTATTTATGATTGATATTCCTTAAGTATTACTTTAGTATTTCAGACAAAAGTTTTACTATTGTAACTTGTTTTTTATAATAAACTAGTGGAGGAAAAGGAAACATGCATGTTGATATTTTAAAATTCTGTTTATAACCAATAAGAATTAAATTCATATTATAAATTTAAGGCCAGGGTATTGACTGGCATTTCCATTTACTTAATTAGAAAAAAGAACACACAAACAAAAATGCAAAGAAAATGTAAATCTGTTGCACTTAAGAAAAGTTACAAATAATTGTATTTTAACATAGAAAGCAATGTCTAGCTTGATTTTTCCAAAGACTGGCCACAGGCACTGATTAACTATTAAATTTTTTTTTCTTGAGAATGTACAAGGCATATAGAAAGAAAGTCAGAACTCAAGAGGTCTGTCTTAGAGGAGATTAAATAAGAAAAATTAAATAGATTTCAACATACTTATACTGTAATTAGTTTTTTTGGAGGGTACGATGAAGTTCAGTAGTTTCTTGCCTATCACTTCTATTTTTTGTTGGTGTTGCTTCAATGTGAATAATAATTATTATTGTTTGTAGAGATGAACAAACTGATTATCCTATAGGTTTTATATTCAGTGACTGTAAAACATTTAGTTCTTCAGTTGAGAAGACAATATTTCACAAAGGAAACCGGCATGCATTTTCAAAATTCATGGTATTGTCTTTCCACAAGGATCCTTCCTTAACTGCAGGCATAAATTAACTAAATGTGCTAGGTGACAAAACATAAAATTCTATGAATGCTCAACAAATGTGTTCTTTACACTCAGTGATCTTGAAAGGTTTCATAGAAAAATATATATTCAAAAGACACTCAGAATGAATGGGATTTTGGTGGACAAAATTCTGAGCAAAAAGTGTTTTAAATGGAGATTGCATGAGAGGCAAATGCATGAACAGAAGTAGTAAAGCTGATTTGGCTGAAATGTAGGGTGAGTAAAGTTATATAGTGGAATATAATTCACATACAGTATTGTGGACAGATTGCTAAGGTCCTTGGGTATCATGCTGAGCATAGATTTATTCTGCAATAAACCAGGAGAAATGGGAGGTTTGTGAGCAGAAGAGCGATGAGACTATATATTTGGAAGGAGATAATGAAACTTACTGTTTGGTAATTTGGAATGTGTGATATTTTAATAATGCTGAACTTATCTAGCTACATTTTAGGTTTGCATAATTTTTCCTTCTGTTACCCATGCTATTCCAAGCCTAGGGCAAGGCTTGAGAACATTGCTTTTCATACAGAATACAAGAATGTCCTAGATACTGGGTTGGGTATTTTGTCTGTTCAAATATAGCCAAACTTTTAACCATTTAGACCCCATACAAATGTCCACATTTGAAAGTGTGACTCCAAAGGGAATCTCATTCATTAAGAAAGCTCCTAATGACTATTGTTAGGGAGCTGCATAAACATTTCTATAAATATTTAATTAGAGCATTGCTAAATCAGCTTTTGTTTACCAGAACCCAAGTTAAAAAAGTTAAAACCAAACTGGGGGTGGGGAGGGATGGAGGGAGATTTGGGACATTGGTGGTGGGAATGTTGCACTGGTGAAGAGGGGGTGTTCTTTACATGACTGAAACCTAATCACGATCATATTTGTAATCAAGATGTTTAAATAAAGAAAAAAATTTAAAAAAAAGTGAACCAAAAAGCTGCTCTATCACTCACCATATAATTAAATAAGATTTGTTTTATGAATTCAGCATCTCTATAGAATTTTTAAGGTTTATAGTAACCTTGGAGAAATAAATTTAACATTTTCTGACAATTATTTCTTTATAAGTATTTCAGCAATTAACCTCTTTATTATCTACATATGCTGATATTTTAAGACATTTGATTTTTTTGCTATTAGAAAATTGTCTTCTATAAATATATTGTGCTGATTGAAGACATATTAGCAAGAAAAAGTAAAAAGTTAAACTTCAGTGATCATTTTATGAGAACATTGTGGAATGCATACATTAACACACTATTTATCTTGTGTTCATGTAACAAGTATAAGAAACATAGATTTTTTATAAACACATGATAAAAATATCTTTATAAACATATGACAAAATTTAGAAATTTGTTATTCTTAAGCTATGGTTTCATGCATTTAGCAAATATTTTTGATTACCTACTATCTATTGTTCTAAGTGCAGGAAATAAAATGTAAATAGTAAATTGCACTTTCTTCCAGGTGCTATTGCTCTCATGAAGGCAGTAAGAAAAATAATCTTAATTATCTTAATTAATAATAATCTTAATCGTCTTAATATTTAGAAAAATAATCTTACAAAGTTTTCTCTCTTGCATGTAACATTTCAAATTTGTTTTCAAATCAATCTGAAGACATTTAAAAACATATATATTTATATGTATATTCATTTATTAACAGTAGATTAAATCTTAACTTTATTTTACATTAGTAATATTATATATGTATTATTGAATATTTCTTTACTTAACAGCTAAAAATATTCCCTTACATTTAATGAAAACTTCTCTGTGCAACACTCTTTCATAAGGTATCCATATATGTATTTTATCTTCACAAATAATTGAAATGCGTAATGGTGTCAGTGGAGGTTCCCAGGGTGACCTATGAGATTTGAGGAGGAGAAAGGTGGCAGCCAAAGAAGAAACAAATGGTTCTGCAGCTTCTTCTCTACCCACCTGGGTAGTGGCTGTGGAGATCTAGGATTGTGGGACTTGCTCTTGCAAAAAAAGCAAAATCAGTCCTAGATCTTACCCATGACTTTTATCATCACCTTCCCCTACAGAAAACAATTTCAGGGTTGTGATGAAAAGTGAAGTAAAAAGTGATTTTAATTCGAGGTACTGAGGAAGGAAATGGAGAGTTAAAATGAGAGATAGCAGGTAATGCGCTCTTGAGAGAGTACTGGCTTCTCTAAAGACAGAGAGACTGTGCATAATCCAGCATGAAAGCATGAAAGTCCACGTCTCAAAAGGGGTAGAGGAGACATGTTATCGGGTACTGTGTTCCAAGGCAGCACATGTGCGCACATCCTTTTTCTAGTTGACTTTTATAGAGTCAACTGTCTCACGGGGGCTTTCCAACTAGCCAAGAGTCCAGTTGCTAGGGCGGTTGCCAGCTTGGAGTTGATGGTCTTTGATCTTCCTTTTTTCTTGTTTGTTCCTGCTGGAGCTTCTTTCATTAGGGGGTCCAGTCTTCTCCGTGTCTGGCTATGGCTTCAGCGAAATGAGAAATGATGAAATATAGGTCAGAGTAATAGCATAGTGGTAGAGCCTTTGCCTTGCACACAGTCAACCCAGGACGAAAGGTGGTTGGAATCCAGTGTCCAATATAGTACCCCAAGCCAGGAGCGATTTCTGAGCTCAGAGCAAAGAGTAACCCCTGAGTGTCATTGGGTGTGGACCGAAAACCAAAACCAAAACAACAACAACAACAAAAGATGAAATAACTCCTCCAAATCCTGGCACTTGGTTTTATTGCGTCTCAAAAATTTATCTCCTTAGCGGTCGTGGTGGAATGGGGACTTCTTTAACTACCTGCCTGCCATCTTGCTCCAATATTATTGTTATTGCAATTTATATATAAAATTCAAGACACAAAAATCTTAATGACATGTTCAGGGTCCTTCATGCATTCTTTCATTCAGTTACAGAATCATATTTTACTGGAAGCCAAGCAATTTAATTTGGAGTCCAGCCCACAGTTTTAAAACATTCAATTACACTGTTTCCCTGAAATCATAATTGAAACCAATTATATTGATTATATTAACTATGAGATAACATAGTACTTAGGAAATAAATAAAATCATAAACTACTTAGAACTTTTATATTGTAGATTCTCTGTTAGTAATATATTTAGTATTCATTTTTCTACTGCCAGGAAACCAATGGTTATTAATAGTTGGTTCCACTGCAATTTATAATTCTAACGTTCCTATTTTAGTTTTACTACTGGAAACAGTAAAAAAATTTTAAGCAGTAATTCATTCTCAATTTTATTAAGCATACGTCTATTGTACTTTTTACATATTCTAAACACTATATCAGAATCTGAGGGCAATTATGATAAAATAGGGTCATAAATGCTTACCTCTATGTATACCTCACAATTAGGAAAGATATAAATATAAAAATAACTAAAAATAATAGTAATAATTATATTTTCTCAGATATTTTTTACAAAATGTTAATAGAACATTTTTCAGCTAAATCACATGTGATTTGAAGATAAAGGAAATAATAATTTAATGTTGCCTAGGAATGTCATTAAAATCCTTATGGAGATGAGAATTTGAAACTTGAAGATTAAAAATTAGGTTCAGTGAAGTAAAGGGCAAAATAGTTATTTCTATTGGAGATTAAATGAAAGAGGCTGGATGATTAGGAGAGAAAAAATAAAGACTAGATGATTAGAATGTCTTGCTCATTAAGGAAGGACAGAAGAAAGTAATAAAGACAGTTCTGAGCCAAATTTGAACTTTTTTTTTTTTTTGGTGGGTGGGTGGTAGAAGTAGGAGATACACCTGAAGGTACTCAAGACTTACTTCTGCCTGAACTCAGAGATTAGTTCTATTGGGATCTGGATTGAACCAGGATTTGTCATGGGCAAGACAAGTTCCTTCCTACACTGCGAAATCTATTTTATTTGGTAAATATCTGTTTAGAAATAGTTTTATTTTGAGAGATAGATTGTAAGGTTGTAGTTTTATTTTGAGAGGTAGATTGTAAGGTTATTTTTGATTCAACATATTTTTTGAGCCAGCTAAAGAAATTACTGGAAGAAAAAGCAACCAAACCGAAGTACAAGATTAGGAATATAATCTTCACCTTGAGTTCTATTGGGAAAAATATCCTGGTTTAGCACTCTCAGAGTTATTCTAAATCCTTTCTCTGGCTTGCTTCAGACATCTCTCGGTGCTTCAATCAATCAAACAAAAGACAGTTATTTCTCTTCCTCTTTTTCTTTTTAAAGAAAACTCACAACATCCTACTGCCAAAATATTCTGCATATAATTCAATTTTAATTCGTCCTTATTACATAATACTTTCAGTTTCATTACCCATTGAACTTGGGAGGTCTTGCTCTCTGAAGTATTGTTCTGGCATAGATTCATTCTTTCTACTTTAGCATTTTTCTTTGTCTAGTGTGGACCTGTACTGTGCTAAATTTTTTAAGCAGAATAACAAAGTAAAATTTCATCCCGGGGTTTTCAGTGAGTTTCTAAATTTTGTCTTTTTATTCTCCTCTTCAAAACCAAACTTCTCTTCAAAGAAACTCAATTCTTTGTACTTAGTTTCTACAAATGTCTTTCTTTCTACCATGACACATAAAACATTAATGAATTCCTATGTTCTTAAGTAGATAATATTTAATCAGAATTTTTTTTTGTTTTTTGGGGGACATACCCAGTGATGCTCAGGGGTTACTCCTGACTATGTGTTCAGAAATGGCTACTGCCTGGGGGACCATATGGGATTCCAGGGGATCGAACTACCGTCTGTCCTAAGCTACCGCAAGCAAGGCACTCGCATTACCGCCTTACTGCTTGCACTACCGCTCTGCCCCAATTAGAGATATTTTTGTTGAAACAAGACCCCTTTAATTTGTGCTATCCCTGCATTCTACACACACTTAAAAAAAATTAGTTTCAGGGGCCAGAGCGGTGGCACAAGCAATAAGGCATTTGCCTTGCCTGCACTTGCCTAGGACAAACCATAGTTTGATCCCCCAGCATCCCATATAGTTCCCCAAGCCAGGAGCAATTTCTGGGCACATAGCCAAGAGTAACCCCTGAGCATCACCAGGTGTGGCCAAAAAACACACAAAAAATTGTTTCTACTTCCCAAACCTATCTGATTTTGTTTCTATAGTTTTCTTTTTATCTCTGTTTCTCTTACAAATTTGGTTCTAGAGCAAAGGTTCATGTGGCCATAGTGATAATATAATTAAGACAAAGTAATCTACTATTAAATATTTTTGATAAATTGCTTTCAGCATTTAGGATAGAAGGCAAAAATCTGATATCTATTATCCGTGAATATCTTTAATACTATTATTCGTTCTGTGGTCAATTTTAATCTACCATTTTGAATTGAAGAATCTCTGAAAATTGAACATGTAACAACCATATGTGACATACCATTGGCTTAAAGGCCATACAAGACACATGACATGAGAAAACAAGTCATATAAATCAATAAATACCATTTCATTAACTCTTATAATCACTCTTGTGGTATAGAGTGGTTTCAAGTGATTTTGTTGGTTATAATGTAATACTTATTATTAAATTTCCACTTATCATCCCATCAGATTTACTTTCCTTCAAATAGAATTTTTAGGTAAAAATCACCCATTGACATCCACTTAAGAGAAATTAAGTATATAATTGAAGTGTTTTTTGAGGTCTTTTCTCTAATTTTAATAGAATGCATAGACAGTAAACAAACTATCTTGCTTCAAAAATCACAAATATCTATTGAATTTTCACTAAAAGAGAAACATTTCAGCAATTTTCATATATTAAGAGTGCTGAAATGAGTTCAAAGTAGGAAAACAATTATTTTTAATAAAAGCTTTCTAAATCAAGAGAAGATATTCAATTATTATACAAATATAAAAGATAGTCGGCCACCCTGGCAGAAATTACTTAGGATAGAAAATACCAATTGTAGTATCTCTGAACTTATCTCAGAGTAGTGCTTTAATAGAGATTATTTCATTTTTGTATTTTATCTGTTTTACAATTAAATACTCAGGTTTTTTTATTAAAATATTTCTGATAACCTCTTTCTACTTTCTTTCTTTCTTTTTTTTTGGTTTTTGGGTCACACCCGGCAGTGCTCAGGGGTTACTCCTGGCTCCATGCTCAGAAATTGCTCCTGGCAGGCACGGGGGACCATAAGAGGCACCGGGATTCGAACTGATGAACTTTTGCATGAAAGGCAAACGCCTTACCTCCATGCTATCTCCCGGGTCCCTCTTTCTACTTTCTTTATAGAACTATCTCACCATTCAAAATATAAATAACTAGTTTTAACATTTTCCCCTACCCTCCATTCTACACTTTTGGTAAAATATACTATGGTTCTCTGTTAGAAAGATTTGTGGATTAAAGATGAGGGTTGTATACTCAGGTTTAATTCTTTGTTTTGAATATTTTCCAAGTATTCTGGAATTAACTTTAAGAATTATCAGTCCAGATTGATATCACTGCCTGTTTAGGCTTAACCAGAATGTCAGAAGACTAGAAAAATAAAATAAAATAAATACATTCAGAATCCCTACTTCACCCTAAGAAATAAAAAGAAATTCAAAATCCCTCTGTATTTTAAAGGTGTAAAAATGTATCAAGTTTAAAAATCTTTGCATGCCTGATAAAGAAAATAATAAACAACAAAAACTGTTATTGAATTTTCTTTACAGAATAAGTATAAAATATTTTAGGATACATATTTTAGAAAGAAAAAATGTGATTTCCTTT
The DNA here is from genome assembly GCA_004027635.1 of Crocidura indochinensis. Taxonomy (NCBI): domain Eukaryota; kingdom Metazoa; phylum Chordata; class Mammalia; order Eulipotyphla; family Soricidae; genus Crocidura; species Crocidura indochinensis. Next base: position 42,723 of record PVKC010000042.1, read on the forward strand.
TAAAATTAGTTGTTTTATTTTATGTTTATAATCCATTGTATTATCCATTTTATAGAAAATAGCTACATACAGACAATTTTTTAATATATTTGGAAAAAGAGGTAGATTATTCTAGAGAAAATTATTTCTTCAGAAATAATTTCATAATCATATTTACCTATCCCATTTTTTATAACTGGCTTATAACATATACGTCTGTTGTAATTTACCAGGTTGCATAAAATATTTAAATATTATAAAGGCAAGGAAGAGTTTCATTTTTATCCAAGCTAGATAATTAAGGCAAATTATTCAAATGTGCCCATTGACTTAGCCCCGCCTTTATGTCCATGCTTCCATGGGCAGCAGAACTCTGAGACTTCTTGTTTCCATGGTCTGACAAAAAGTTCTCCACATTCTTCAGAGATGAAGGAGAAAGGATGTTTGGTAAACAGAAGCAAACAAGAACCACTACAAAGTGACTCTTGAAAATTGTGGGTGTTTTCAAGCAATATATAACAAAACATACATTTAATTTATTTGTGGGCTTTTTTGTGCAATACAGGTGGTACTCAGGAGTTACTCATGGCTGTGTGCTCAGAAATCACTTCTGGCAGACTCAAGGGACCATTTGGGATGCTGTGATTCGAACCCGAGTCAGTCCCAGCCAGGTTGTCCTCATGCAAATCAAACACCATACCTGCTGTGCTATCACTCTGGCTCCAAAATAAATGTTATTTTAAAGTAAAAAAATAACACATTTAATATTAACAAAAAAGTATAATGTTAAACAATATACAATATAAAATAAGATGATAAAAATAATACTAATTATATTCATTTCATAATTATAAAATATAATATTTGCAATAAGATACAATGAAAAAACAGTATTATAGAAATAATCTGACAAAACCAAAAATAGTGAGTTAAAAATAAGCAGCATATAAACAGTAATAATAAATTGAAACAATAATAAAAAATAACAGATTAAAATATCAAACAAAACCACAATAGTTTTTTAGTGAAGCTCTGTATCATCCCTTTAGATAAGAATGATAAATTAGATGGAGAGAGTATTTTTGAACATTCAGTATTTTAATGAAGAAAAGTAACTTTAATTATGTAATTGCCAAAGTAATTTCAATTTAAGATTAAAATACTGTTCATGTCTATGTCTTACGTATTTATTTTAATCAGATTATTTTACTGATCAATTATCACATATTTTATTCTACGTTTTGTAAGGAATAGTACTTTCCACTTAAAAATGCTCAAATTAATTTTTGAATTTAACCAGACATCATAATTTATTTTATTTTATATATGAAATCATTTTAATAATAATAATGTTAATAATGTTTTTGTTTTAACAAATCCTTAGAGAGAATAGTATATTTCTTCAAATGTAATAATGTCTTCAGAAAATAATTTGGGCAGGTACAGCTGGTCATTGATGCTGAGAAGTTGATCATAGCTCTGCACTCTTACTTCTGGCTATGTTTGGGGAATATATGGGATGACAAAAATCAAACCTGGCTACTCTTTGTGTAGGGCAAGTACCCTATTCACTGCAGTAGTGCTCCAGTCCATCTTCTGAATTTAAGTTCAGGGAATTTCATTTCAAATTTTTTCTCTAAAAATGTGTTAAGAATGCTATTCTTCTTTATTTATTTGGAAATATTAATCAGTGAAATCATCTGTCCTAAGATTTCCTTCTAGAAGGATTTTAATTATGAATTCCACTTCATAAATAATAAAAGTATTAAATTTTTATCATCTTCTTATCTCATACTTGATAATTATATGCTTATAAATATGCCTATGATAAGCAAGTTTTCAAATATAGATGACCCATTTATTTTAATTGCATCATATATTTTTAAGTACCTTTATCTTTCTAATGATATTCTTTTTCTTTGCCTAATCATTCATGGCATCAAAGTGACTGATCTATTTAAGAATTTTTAATTTGTTTTGTTTATATTTAGGGTCACACCTCATGACATTTAGTAAATTCTACCTACTGACTCAGTGCTCAAGGAATTATTTGGAGCTGAGGAACAAGCCAGTACTCTTTTGCATAAAAAAAAAACCCTTTCTCTGTCTTTCCAGACAACAGTAGTTATTTCAACTAATATTTGTCTTGCTAAATCTTTCTATTATGCATCCACTTTCTATTTTAATAGCTTAATTTGTTTTTATAATTTCTTTTTTTTAGTTTGTTTTTTTTTTTTGGCCACACCTGTTCGATGCTCAGGGGTTACTCCTTGTTAAGCACTCAAAAATTGCCCCTGACTTGAGGGGACCATATGAGATGCTGGGGGATCGAACCATAGTCCTTCCTTGGCTAGCGCTTGCAAGGCAGACACCTTACCTCTAGCGCCACCTCGCCAGCTCCTATTTTTATATTTTCTTATCTTTATTTCTTGTCTTAATTTTTCTTCTTTTTAAAGCATCTGAAGTATATCTATATGTGATTGTTTCTAGATCTACTTTTTCTTTTAAAGTACTTCTATAGCATTAAAATTTTGGTCTTCATTAATGGTGCTTAATAGATACAGGAACCCCACTGGAACTTATAAATCATTTTGGATGGTGGACCAGTACAGAAGTCCATAAGTAAGGTTCTGCTCCGAGTATAAGTTGCTGTTGATACTAGAGGTACCTATACTATGATGGGATCCTCCAGGGCAAAATCCAGTGCTGTTCAGGAGACTATATGTTGCTGGAAATCAAATGCAATTAAGGGGCAAAGCTAGTCCTAATGATTCTGCCTGTTGGTCACCAAATACCTTTATGATTTTGGGGTAGAGCCTACAAGATGTGACTGTAGAATTATTATTATAATGTAATTTAAACACGGTAATTCATCATTCTATTCTATGTTTTGATTCATGATTATTTGAATCTGCTGATCAGATTTCATATTTATGCATATTTGTGAAACTTTTTTTCTTTTGGTATTTCAGTCACACCCGGTGATGCTCAGGGATTATTCTTGGCTTTGTGCTCAGAAATCGCCCCTAGTTTGGGGATCATATGAGACACAGGGGGATCGAACCGCTGTTGTATGAGGCTAGTGCATGAGAGGCAGATAGCTTATGCCACAGATCTGGCCACATATACATGAAACTTTTTGATTTTTAGATTTATTATACTACCTGAAAAGTAATGAATTACTTTAACCATTTTGAAATTTAATAATTCTTATTAACATATTACTTATCTATTCATTTATTGAAATTATCTTAATTTACAAAAATGTAAATTTTTACATATTGGGGGAATATGATATTACCAGATCATACCTCTACCACAATTAAACTCACTTTATTCAACCTCTTGGTAATTATAATTCTGTATTTACTCTTTGAGGTATGATTGTTTTTTTTTTTGGTTTTTGGTTTTGGGTCCTCACACTGTGACTCTGAGAAAATTACTCCTGGCTACGGTTCATAAATCACTCCTGACTTGGGGGACCATATGAGATGCCAAGAGTGAACCGAGGTCCTTCCTGGGTCAGCCGCATGCAAGGCAAACACCCAACCACTGTGCTATTGCTCTAGCCCTTCATTTTTGCTTTTATATATATATATAGATAGATATATAGATATATTTATTTATTTAAGTACCACGATTACAAGCATGTTTATAGTTTAGTTCTAGTTATATATATTAAAAAAGGACACTGCCATGCAGCAGTACAACATTCTCACCACCAATACCCTCCATGCTTTTATTGGACATTGTCTGTTCTCTTGCCTTTTTTCTTTGGATTTATTTGAGGCTTTTTTGATATAAGCTATTCTCTCAAATATGAGTTAATTAATTCAGTGTACATTTCCTTGATAAGAAATGTTAGCCATCATGTGTCTTCTTTGGTCACCTCTGTTTTATGGAGTTTATGCTGTCGTTATTGTTATTATTATTTTGTACCACACCTGATTGTTTGTACTCAGGGTTTACTCCTGAGTCTGTATTCAGTGGTCATTACTGGCAGTGCTCAGAAGAACATATGCAGTGCCACAGAACTTTCTTATTTTTTCCCTAAGCTTCTCCCTATATATGGCCTTCAGGGTTATCTAGGCCTCAAATTTAGTACATTCATTTCATCATCTAGTTATCTTGTATGTATTCACTAATAAGTGAAATTATCCTATATTTGTCCTTCTTATTCTGATATAGCATAATGTATTTTATAGTCCCATCCAAATTTTTGTGAATTGCATAACTTCATCATTCCTTGTAGCATCATAGTATCAATTGCATAGATACAGATACAAATGCATACGCACATGCATATATGCAATGGAAAACTGTGTATATACAGTCTACATTTCATAGGAAATACAAAATCAATTTCAGTGCCCAACAATAGATGAGTGGACTATAAAACTCTTTATATAAACTAAGTAGTGTGTATTTTTTTATAGTTGAAATATCATCGGAAACTTGGTGGTTTTAACATCCATATTTATAATGAGCTGCATAGCTCATTTGCTCAAAGTCTTAATAAAAGAGATATATAGTAGTGAAAATATTATCTGAGTTTAGTTCTCAAGTAGGACTTTGACTGGGGATCACATACTCTCTAGTCACTCAATTGAAAAATAATGCATTTCATCACAGAAATATAATTTTTCAAAATACTTTTGCTTTTCATTTTTGTTTTTTGGGTTACACCCTGCTGTGCTCATAGGTCAGTTCTGGGTAGGCCACGTGCAAGACAAATGTCCTATCACTGTGCTATCTCTCTGCCTCCCTACTTATTTTCTAATTTTGGTTTTTAATTTATTGTGAGACGTACATCGATTATTTTAAATGATGTTGTCTGGCACTGTTTGCAAAACCCTAAAATAAGCAGTAGTAGGTTTAAGGATTATCTTATTTTTAAATCGCAAGTCACAACAGAAAGCTATTTAAACATTATTTTATAAAACAAATAAATATTACAAATATGCTCCCAGTCTAGAAAAGAAAATGTTATCTATCAGTTTAAAAGAACATGTCTCTGTTTTACTCACCAGCCACACCAGTCATACTCTTAAATAGATTATTGCTCACAGGCTTTGAGAGCAATTTCTTGTTTGCTTTAGTTATCGATTCCTGATTTGTACTATAGATATAACCTCAACGATAGATTTTTCCTAAGCCATACGTATTATTTTCTACCATATCTTATTTCTGCTATGTTTGATATCAGTGAATGTCAACCATTGGTCCATAGCATCCTGGTTAAGAATCACTGGTCTCAGGGCTGGAGCGGTGGCACAGCAGTAGCACATTTGCCTTGCATGCAGCTGGCCTAGAACTGACCGATTTGGATACACCTGCATCCCATATAGTCTCCCAGGGCCAGGAGTAACCCCTGAGCATCACCGGGTGTGGCCCAACAACAAAAAAACAAACAAAAAATGAAGAAAAAAAAATCTCCGGTCTAATGTTACTCTTTCTGATCAATTGCTCAGCCAAAACTGTGAAAGTAAGCCAGTAATTGAGTTTATTCCACACATTTAAACAATGACCAAATCAGAACACTATTTTTAAATTCTATTTCCATAGAGATTATCAGTCAATGCTCCAGCACCTAATTTAAAATAAATTTATCCATGATTAGTTTGAAGCAATGAACTGTTTTATCTATCATATTATCAAGATATGCCTTAGGGATTTAATGAATAGTGACAGCCTGTTGATAAAAATGCAGATGTATGTCATGTGTGTTTACTCGCTTTGATCATCATAAAACATTTGTTTTTGACAATTTGTGGGAATCATTATAGCCTTGAGCAATACCTGTCAAAATAATCACAAACTAAATGACTTTTATAGTCATATGACTTATTGCCAAAAAGTCTGAATTAGAATTTAAAAATGCAATGTTATTCATATTTTAATATTACAGAAAGCATTTATTCAACTTAGTAAAAGTATTTAAAAATTATTTTAATATGTGAGGGCATAGAGAATGGTTAAACCACACCTGACCTTGTTAAAGACTTAATTCTTGGTTTTATGCTGCAGGATCATTCCTGATGGTGCTTGAGGGAACATACTGGTATCAGAAATCAAATTTATTTGTCAACAGAGCATGCAAAGCAAATGCTTTACCTCATCTCAATGCTAGTCCCATTCTGTTTCTCAAGTCTTATACTTTATGAATATTATACATAAAGATTTGAAGCCATGGCATGTTTATTTTCAGTTATTTTAGCACATTCCTATTCTGTTCTTTAATGTTAGTGATTCATAATTTAAATGAGATGATTTTGGCTGTGAGAAACAGAATTTAAGATAGTTTTAAATACATTGGAAGGAAAGTCAGAATTGGTAGATGAACTCCATGATAATCAGAAATTCCTATATCAACACTGTTTCTTACACCTTCAGATCCTCTGCTGAGTTTAAAATACATTATTTTTGTACAAAACAAAAAGGATAGCTATTTTTTCAGAATTAAAATTGAGGGCTTCTAGGAAGAAGCAGAGCCAAAAGAAACTTCTGACTGGTTCTTTCCTGTTCCATCATAATCCTGTTCAATATCTTTACTCTGAATGAGACCACATGTTTTGAATTTAGGAGATTGAGACAGAAAACCTAGTAGGTGTGAGAACATGCAAATTTTGTCATAAAACCAGATCAATAGTGCAATGGTAAGGTGTTTGCCTTGTATGCGGCTGACCCAGGACAGACCTGGGATCCATCCCCGCCATTCTATATGGTCCCCTGAGCCAGAAGCGATTTCTGAGCACAGAGCCAGGAGTAATCCCTGAGCGTCACCAGGTGTGCCCCCCCCCCCCACACACACACACAAACAACCTTTCATTTTAGATACCATGGCCTTTAGGGTAAAGATGATCCTGGTTTTATGGCTAACCAGTTTTGGTCCCTTCTTATGTTTTATATCTGGGCTAGAATGTAGCCAGGAGACTCTCCACAGCCAGAAGAATTCCTTTTATGAGTCTTCCATGGCTGTCATAAAACCTCTGCAAACTCATCTCTGTGCCCATAAATTGCCAGCTTTCTTACTTACTTAAATGGTTTAGTTGCCTTAAAGTTTCAGACATTTCCAATTTATAGTTCAAAAAATTCTGATTAAAAAATTTTCTTTTTTTCTTATTACCCATTGTACTGAGACTCACTGCCAACCTTAAGACCATTAAAAACGTCCTGAACTTCTACTACCTTTAGTAGCAGCACTGAAATATCTTTATCTTTAGTACATTCTTACTAAAATTGAAATCATAATTTAAATAATATAAAAGATGAACCCCAAAATTTAGGTTAAATTGTAGAATATTTGCTTTGCAGATATGAGGCCTTAAATTCTATCCTATCCCACTCCAAAGTGTGGAACTAGCCAAAGTGTTGTACTAGCAGAACTGTCATTTATGTTCCCAGTGCCACAACAAAACTGTATGAACTCAGGTGTGCTACAACAAAGTATATGATTGAGCCCTCAACTCAAAGGTACAGTCCCTAGAAAGTACCCTGGCTGTTTGTGATAACTGCAAATAAGTGTATGATATCAAGTTGTCTTATTAAAATAACAACCACAAATGGATACAAAGAGAGGCTTAACTTATTACTTATTTTAAAAAAGTTATATTTGGGGGGATGGAGAGATAGCACAGCAGTAGGGAGTTTGCCTTGCATGAGACTTACCCAGGACGAACATTGGTTAGATTCCTAGTATCCCATATGGTTCCCAAGTCAGGAGTGATTTCTGAGCACATAGCCAGGAGTATCCCCTGAGTTTTACCGGGTGTGGCCAGAAAAAAACAAACAGAAGAACAAATAAACAAATAGGACTTAAGCATTTTTCCCACTTGAGATGGAAAGCTGTTATAAAGTTTTGATCTGCTTTAAATTTTAAGAGGACTATTCTAGCTGTTTTATTAAAAAAACAAACAATGACAGGTTTGAAACAGTGCTTGCTTTGAATGCTACTGACCCCAGTTCTATTCCAAGGATTCACAAAATCATGTGATCAATTCAAATATGATCCTCTGAATACTGTCAGGAGTAACCATTGCACACAAAACAAGCAAAAATCTTTGAACACTGTTGAATGCGGTCCTAGACACTCTCAATAAAAGGAGAGTCTTGGGAAAGTAAGTAGTAGGGAGTCTCCTGTTATGTTTCAAATGAAAGATGATGAAAATCCCTTGTTAGAAATAAAAGTCCATTGTGTATATATTTGTAATGTGACTGCAGGATTTTTAATTTGGTATATAATAAAGAAAGGTAATCAATAAATTTAGGAAATCAATTCCTTATCCAGTAATTCCAAAGAACAAAGAAATGAATTTGAACTATATTAGAATTAAAAAACTAACATAGCAGCAAAGCCAAGTTTAAAAATAGAATCAAGGGACTTGAAATAATACAGTGGGTAAAGCATTTACCTTGCATATGATTTAACTGGGTTCTATCCCCAGTACCCCACACGGTCCCCTGAATCCACAAGATGTGATCCCTGAGCATGGAACCATAGAAAATCCTGAACACCTCTATGTATGGCCCCTAAACTAAAACAACGAAAGAAAATCAAGTACTCCATAATAGACATGCTAACTCCTGTATTATTAAAAATCATAATAAATTATATAAGTTGCCAGTTTAGCAAAGAGAGGCAGCTTTCCAGGTTTCTATGTCATGTTTGTATCACTAAAGTAGTAATATAAATTTGCAATTTTTTATAAAATGAGGATGAGCTTTGTACATTAAATTATTATTTTAATATGCAAAACACAACATTAAGGTAATATTTCTGTTGTACTAGTAAAATCATGTCAGCAACTAAGGAGATTATATAAAGATGAGGGTATATATTTTCAAAATATATAGGATTACGGAATGCATAAAGTTAGAGGAACAAAGGAAGACAAGAGAGGAGAGAGAGAGAGAGAGAGAGAGAGAGAGAGAGAGAGAGAGAGAGATCACTTTCAGTGATATGAAAGCTTCCATATGGTGTTAGTTTGTCAAAATATTTCTGTAGGAGTACTCCCGGAACTTTCCACCCACACACATATTTAGTATTTAAATCCTCAGTTAATACAGATTTTTCTCTGTTCAGTGTTTTTGTTTCCTCATAAATTTTTTCAGCCTTTTAATTTTATTTTTCTTGTTGATATCTTGACACCTTCATGCCCATGATAATGTGAAGACAAAGTCTAAACTCTATATTTTAGAGAATCATTCAGATTTTTAGAGGCCTAAATTGTGTCAAAGAACATCTCTGCTTATTATCCTGCTTACATTGCTTCAAAATGTGCCTTTTTAATTGCTATGGCAACAGCATAGTAGTGCCAATATAACTACTGATAGGAGTTAACTTGAAATGTTAAACCCCTTCCAGAAACAAACATCATGGATAGAGTTACATTAGCAAGTAGCAGATTCATTTTTCAGAATACAAAGATAAAGTAGAAATGGAGAGCTAAATCATTTATTAGACTCGAGACATTAAGAACACAGAATCTTGTGTTTTAGCACTCATTTCAAGTTGTCATCAAATCAAGATGAATTTTGACTTAATAGATGCAATATTCTTGGAAATTGGAAGAAACATAAGTAATGTACTACTATGTGGTGGCAGGATTGGAACCTCATTGCCTTTTACTTTTGCAATGGTATTGCTTATTCTGGTCCTTTCTTTTCTCCTGTGCTTTTGAATCTTGATTATCTTGTAATGAGATACAATAGAATGTAAAATCCACCTAATAAATCCAGATTGTACTTTTAGATGACTAATTCAAACTTTTGCTGAGATTAAGTTTCCTTCTACCAGTCTAAATATGGAATGCAAGTTTATTTTACTGGGAGATTTGAAAAAGAATATTTTTCCTTTTTCATAAGTTAATAGATAGATGGAAAGTACAGCATTGCAAGCTTCTTCAGCTTGAAATTGATGGAGAATTATCTCATAATTAATGTACATTAATATATATTAAAATGTCAATATACAGAAACATAGATTAACATATACATTCTTGTATATTATGTATAAAATACTTTAAAATATATTAATATGTTAATTTACATTAACACAATTAATAGGTCACCAATAAATATTGTCTTGAGTATTGATAAGTAAACCACCTCTATTATTATTTTAAATGGAATCTCTTATTGTCTAATACCTTTAGTCTCTTCTCTCCTCTTTCACACAGTAGACTTTCAGCTAATTTATCAGACAGAAGTTGGTTAGTTCTTATTTCATTGCCCCTTTATTTATTTATTTTGTTTTTTGGGGGGTCACACCTGGTGGTACTCAGCACTATTCTGGCTCTGCACTCAGGGTCATTCCTGGGGATGCTTGGGGGACTATATGAGATGTCAGGCATCAAATCTGGGTTGGCCAAGTGCAAGGCAAATGCCCTACACACTGTGCTATTGCTCTGGCCCTTCATTGCCCCTCTAAAATCTATTATATGGACTTTAGAGATAATACAGACAATGAGATGCTTTTATTGTGTATACATGGCTGATCCAGGTCACTCCCTGATAACACACATGGTTCCGTTAGCATTGTGAGTTTTAAGTCCTGGAGTAAGCCCTATGGTGGTATAAAAATAAAATAAATAAAAACCCATAATTTAACACACAAATTAGCTTTGTTAATATTTACCACCTCCTGCCTACATAAATTATATGTGCTATATATTAGTTGAAATTTTAAAAATAATCTCTTACTATTTTTTTGATTTTTATTTTGATCATAATGGCTTACATATATTTCACAGTAGTATTTTAGGTACATATTAACATTGAATCAGGGGAATACCCATCACCAAATTTGTCCTTCCCCCATCCTGGTTCCCTTTCTGCAACCCATATCCCCCACCATCGCACCCCGGGCTGCTAGAGTAGGTGGTCCCCTCTTTGTCTAGCTTACGATTAGTGATCATGTATCTGTTTGGTCCTAGTTCCCTCCCTTGTCTCCCCCTCTATAAAAATATGGAACGCTTCACGAATTTGCGTGTCATCCTTGCACAGGGGCCATGCTAATCTTCTCTGTATCGTTCCAATTTTAGTATATGTGCTGCCGAAGCGAGCACTAATCTCTTACTTTTAATTCACATTACCTTAACCCTTTCCCAAATCTTCATTTAAGGAGTGATCACCATTAACAACATTATATTTTAGAGATATTTGCCACCTGTACTGCTTACCCAACTTAAAATACTGCTATTCCATAAATTTAGGGATTTTTCAAATCTTATAATATTGATTTGTTTTATGTTACTTTCTCTCTACAAGTTCTTTCTTTCCTTTTTTCTTTTATTATTATTTTTTTTATTTTGAGGTCACACCTGGTGACACTCAGGGCTATATGCTCAGAAATCGTTCCCGGCTTGGGGGACTATATGGAATGTTAGGAGACAGAACCACTATCCGTTCTGGGTCAGAGCATGCAAGACAAAATCCCTACCACTTCTCCATCACTCTGGACCCTACAAGTTATTTTGTGTAAGACAGAGTGCATTCTTCTTTCAGGTTCCTAGTATTACTTACCAAAAAGACATTATATAGTCTCTATAAGTCTTTATAATGAACAAGATAGGCAAATAAGCCCAGATCAGTAAAACGGTAATGTAAAACCTCAAAGATGGAAATTAATCTCCTTTATATGAGGTAGAATTTATGTTTTTAAGATAATATTTAGATTTGGAACTTAAGTGTATCATATCTTGACTGAATGAAGGAGTATTTAGTTAAATATCATTGAGATTTCAAGTGGCGCTGGAGATAAGGTGCCTGCCTTGCCCGCGCTAGCCTAGGACAGACGGTGGTTCTATCCCCCGGTTTCCCATATGGTACCCCAAACCAGGAGCGACTTCTGAGCACATAGCCAGGAGCAACCCCTGAGCGTCACTGGGTGTGGCCCAAAAACCAAAAAATAAAAATAGCATGGAGGTAAGGCGTTTGCCTTTCTTGCAAAAGGTCATCTGTTGGAATTCCGGTGCCCATATGTTCCCCTGTGCCTGCCAGGAACAATTTCTGAGCATGGAGCCAGGAGTAACCCCTGAGCACTGCCGGGTGTGACCCAAAAACCAAAAAAAAATTCCAACGTAGACTTCTACTAGTTACCCATAAATGTTCATTTTATAATGAAGATATACTAAAAAAATAAATAAGAAAATGAGGGGCCCAGGAGATAGCATGGAGGTAAGGCGTTTGCCTTTCATGCAAAAGGTTATCGGTTCGAATCCCGGTGCCCCATATGATCTCCATGCCTGCCAGGAGCAATTTCTGAGCATGGAGCCAGGAGTAACCCCTGAGCACTGCCGGGTGTGACCCAAAAAACAAAAACAAAAACAAACAAAAAAAAAGAAAATGTAATAGGTTGAATTTCAGAAGGTAGAACTTAAGGAATTTAAGGAACACAAAATGGCAGTGTGAAAATCAACAATATTTTTCCTTAGTGCTGTGTAACTGAGAAAAATTAATGATTCATATTTAACTCATATTTTTATCTAGGTAAATATACTTTGTGAATATGTTCATGTTTAGATCTTACATAATTTATTAAAATTTATTTCATATAAATGGGATCAATTAATGTTTTTATGAAGATTTATGGAATATTAAATGCAATATATGCAAGTACTCCACAAAACAAGTTTGTCTTCTTTTTTTATGGGCTAATATTTTTAATTATTTTATTTTTAGTTCACACCCAGTGATCTTTAAGGATCACTTCTGGATCCACACTAGGCATTACTTCTGGTGATGCCTAGGGTACCATATGGCATGCCAGGGATCAAACATGGGCCATTGGCATGCAGGTAGGTGCCCTAATTTGAAGTACTTGCAATCCAAGAGATGATACGAAAGGGAAAGCACTTGGCTATATGTAACCAATCTAGTTCAATTCCTGGAACTGCATATGGTCCTCCAAGAACTGCCAAGAGTGATCCTGAGCACAGAGCCAGGAATGAACTCTGAGCATGTCTGGGTTGGCCCAGAAATAAAATCAAAATAAACCGTGTATAATAACATGTGAAATAGCTTCAAATATGGCCTTTATATTACTTAAAAAATCACAATAAAATATATGTATAAATTAAATACATATATATGCATTTTAGTTTTTATACATAAAGCATGGTAAAATTCTATTGAGTAGTTTAAGTATAAAATTTTGGTCTTATTATCACTAATTCTCCAATAAATTAATTATTATATTTGTCCTTGTCTGTGTTTACGCAATAGCAACACATTTAAAAAATTGGGAGCCAGAGCAATAGCACAGCAGTAGGGCGTTAGCCTTACATGAGGCTGACTTGAAAGAGATCTATGTTTGGTTAGGGCATCCCATATGGTTCCCCCAAGCCTGTCTGGGACGATTTCTGAGCACAGAGTCAGGAGTAACCCTGAGGAATGTCGGGTGTGGCCAAAAAAACAAACAAAAAAAGACAATTGATATTTAATCAAATGACTTCTTAAAGAGTAAACTGGTATAAATCATATATTTATGATAACATTCACTTATTGTTTTTGTTGGTGGTGTTGTTGTTACTTTTTTGTTTTGGAGCCACACCTGGCAGTGCTCAGAGGTTACTCCTGACTCTGCACTCAGAAGTCACTCCTGGAAAGCTCGAAGATCAAATGGGATGCCAGTAATCAAATAAGGGTCAGCCAAGTACAAGACAAATGCCCTACCACTGTGCTGTCTATCTGGTTCCCACTCCTGAATTTTAAATGTGATTGTGCCTACACATAATTGAGAACAAGCCTTCATGAACTTGCAGAGTCATTGGAATAGTGTGAATTTAAATATCAAATTCTATATTAACTTAAAACTTTTCGTAATTTATATTCTATTATAGAATTTAATGTTCTTGTCCTTGAATTTACCCAGTCTTCTAAATAAATTAGTTTCTTACAAAATATCCTGTATGTTATGCAGAATTTAAATGCATCTTGCAATAAAAAGAGGTAAATAATGAATGGCTAAAATAGGAACATTGGAGAATTTCATTATTATTAAGTTAAATATGTTAGAATTTTATATAATAATTTATAAAAAAGTAAGAAAATTACTTTAGGCTACTATGGCCATATTTCTAGGTATGAATATAACAAGACAAAACAGAAGACTGTCACTTTGTGTTTTAGGTAATAATGGGGTTATTATTCTGTGACTGTATTCTTTAGAAAAGTGCAAGGCAGAAAGTATAAAATATTTAAAGTGAAGTTATCAAAACTGTTTCATTATTTAAGTCATGTTTTAAAATATTCTTTTCAGCGCACCATCCGTTTTGACACATCCTAAAACAACTCATTAGCATCAATAGGCATCAGCATCTATCCCAAGCATTAGCTTGGGCAAAGGGGCTCTATTTTAATTAATAGAGCTTTGCTAAATGGTATGGCAGCCCCCGAGAAGCCCAGTGGCTTTCCTTTAATGCCACCATATATATTGGTACCATATTGGTTTCTGCAGAGAGTAGATTATACTCTCTGTTGGGTGTGAAATGTAAATTTGCTTTTATACCCCATTCTAGCTGCCAAATAAATGCTGATTCTTTTGAACATATGCCATGTGCTACAGAGATGAAGAAAGTACTTAAAAATCATTTTCCAGTTCATGTATGATAGATGCTTTTTTTTCGTAAATATGTTATTCTGTGCCTGATAGAAATTTTCTTGAAATATACACAGTATTATAAAGTATATTATTTTAAGAGCTGCAACTGTAGCACTAACTATAAAGTACACAATACTTATCCAACATTATTCATTTTTAGAATCTATTTTTGCTGGTATTTAGAAAAGCAATAGTTTCACTTAACTAGATAAGAATGAAAATGGTGGGATTGCTGATTTTTATAAATCTATATATTTTAAAAAACAAACTCAACAAATACTCTGTTTTTATAATCATATTTTCCTAAGATGACAAATGAAGAAAGCTAAATGAGTCTAATACCTATGACATTTTTAATTAGTTAAAATAATCATGTAAAATACAATTAAAGAAAGTGATTCACATTTTATTCTAAATGTACCTTTTCTTTCTTATATGGTGTCAGTAGTGAAATCCCATCAAGATCTATATAAGTTGATGAAGTAAATTCATTTATGAAATGGCATCCAATTCGTCATTAACTATATCTGATATTGAATGCAAAGTGGTACTTTTAGAAACATGTTTCTAACTTATCATTAGCTACCAAAATGTGTTACCCATGTGTTCTTTATTTGGAAAAATATTAAAAAAATAATATAGGGTACATCTCTCTTCCTCTAAACTATAAAAACTATATTAATATCTATCTTCTTCTAAACTATAAAAACTATTTTAAATTGAACTTTGTAAAAATAATAAATACTACATTTAAATAATTAATGAATTATACCTTTATTTGAAATATTAGATTTATTTCTATAATCCACCAAAATGCTTGTATTATTTTCTTTCCTGTAGTCTAAGTAACTAATTAGGTGATTATCATCATAGATTACTTTCAACTGTTCTAAATGTACATGTGCTCAGAAAATTGCATATGCAATACTTTAATCTGAAATACTCTGATCAGAAAAATGATTTTTACTTTGTATTAATTTGCTAAAACTGCTGTAACAAAGCACCACAAATGGGTGGTTTAAATGAAATGTACTGTCCTACAATTCTGCATCTCCTAGGCCAAAAGTAAGTCATCTATTTTCACACATTTTTTGTTTGTTTTTTGGGTCACATCCTCTGGCACTCAGGGGTTACTACTGCCTCTGTTCTCAGAAGTCGATCCTGATAGGTACTGGGGACCATATGAGATGTGGATTTGAACCAACCACTTGAAACAGCTAAGTGTAAGGCAAACGCCCTACTGTTGTGCTATCTTTCTAGTCCCCTATTTGACACTTTTGATGAATTCCTTGGATTTTCTACTGGTTTTGATTACTCTGAATAAGAATCTTTTCTATTCCCATTTCCTAATTTTTGGTAGTCTTAGACCTTTCATGAGTTGAGAGATGAATTCTCATTGTCTTTTACCTGTCTCATGTTCATCTGCCTCTGTGTCTAAATTCCTCCCATCCTATAAGGACATCATTGTATTGGATTAACCTAATATTTTACTTAATTATCCTCAAAGACATGATTTTCACATTCATAGGTATTAGGATTAAGTCTTCAATTCTTTTAGAGCATTCTAATCATTAGAAAACTCATTCCTGGGGTCTGAAGCAATAGCAAATACAATAGCAAATAGCAAATTACAGAGGTAATTTGCCTTGCACTTGGCCAATCCTGGACCCGGTTTGAACCCCAGCATCCAATTTGGTCCCTCAAGTCTGTCAGGTGTAATTTCTGAGCACAGAGCCAGGAGTGCTGCTGGGTGTGGCCCCAACCCCAAATAAATAAATAAATAAATAAGAGAAAGAGAGAAAAGAAAACTCATTCCTGTTTTCTTGAATATCAGTAATATTAATTTACCATGACTAGTTTAGGAGTCCAAATATAGTGCAATTTCTTAATTGATTCAAATATTGGTAGATCTGTGTATTTTAAATAAAATATATTTATATATTTTTTTCTTTTTCTGTGGTAAGAAGATGTTTGGGATGGCTCCTGGTGATTTGGAGGAATGCAAGATCAAGCACTGGTTGACAGCATGAAAAGCTCGTGTCTTAGAAGTTATCATATCACTCTACACACACAGAAATATTATTATTAATACTACTAGAACTATTTTAATCATTCTTGGATATATCTTTTTGAATCACAGAATTTTAATTTTCCTTGTAAAATTATGTGGCATGTATTGCACTGAAAAAGAGAAGTGCTCAATAACTCTCCGAAGTACTGTAATGTTTTAAAGTTTCACCACCAGTCAATACATTTCTACATGTTATATATTCTCATATAAATTTGAATTTCTGAGGTATTTTTATAGTTATATAAGTTCAGATAATGAGGATAGTGATTTAAATTTTCAGTTCACTCATAATATTGTGAATATTGTCATATGGTTATTATCTGATAAACTAATGTTTCCATATGGTTATTTTATCATTTTATTATCTGATAATTTAATAATTTAATGTATTCTTTTTTTATTTGTTTTTTGGGCCACACCCGGTGATGCTCAGGGGTTACTCCTGGCTATTCGCTCAGAAGTTGCCCTGGCAGGCACGGGGGACCATATGGGGAACCGGGGGATTGAACCGCGGTCCGTCCTAGGTTAGCGCAGGCACCTTATCTCCAGCGCCACCGCCCGGCCCCCAGTCGATTGTCTTTTAAAGCTCTACATATTTGTTTAAAATTTTAGTTTGGTTTTATAGACACCCAAAGTTTCTCTGGGGCAACTCTTACTTAGATTGGTGCTTGAGGTCACTAGTGACTGTGCTTGTGGGATTTTTAAATTGATGAAGAGCCAAACTAGGCTTCCTGAATACAAAATAGCACACTGACCCTTTCTGTCTTTCTTTTGTCCCTCTGGTTTTGGGGTTTTTATTTTCTTTTGTCCCTCTGGTTTTTGGGGTTTTTATTTTTTGAGGGGGAATGGGTTTGGGGGAACACACCTGGCTCGGTTCAAGGATTACTTTTGCCTTGGCACTTAGGAATTAGTCCTGACTCAGTTCAGAGGACCATATAGGATAATGGGGATCAAACAGAGATTAGCACTGTGCAAGTATATTTTACCAGCTGTACTATAATTCTTACCTATTATACTAACCTTTTCATTCATCTCCTTACCCATGACCAAATCTTTTATACCTACTTCTATTTTTTTTCTTTTTTTTGGGGGGGGGTGGAGGTAGTGCTACAGTCGGCAGTGCTCAGGGGTTTCTCCTTTCTCTGTGCTCAGATATCACTCCTGGCAGGCTTGAGAGACCATACTATTTTAAATTTATTTTTCTATCAGTCTCTGCTATTAACTACAAAGAGGAGCTTTAGCTATAATTTTAATTTTAATTATGGCTTTTAAAACATTTCTTCCAGGGATTGAAGAAAGTACAAATGGGGAGGGTGCTAATGCCTTATATGAAACCGACCTGAGTATGATTGCTGGCAACACATACTGAACCCAGATTCAGCAATAAAGCCTGTACACAGCGGGGTGTGGTCAAAATCGCCAAGGAATGAATAATTTTTTTATTGTAGATAATGCCTGAGGTGATTTTTCTTAACTTTAGTCTGCAAAACATTTGAAGTTTTTAATGTTTTGTTTCTTTTTTAAAGTTTAATGTTTATTTTGTAATGTTTCATTGGATAAAATTTATATTAATAAATAATCTAGATTTCATTTTAGATTTTAATGGGATTCTTTTATTTTGTCATTCATTATTGAGTGGTATTGATTCATAAAACTTATAATATATTATAATTGTGATTTTATGAACTGTTTTATAAGTTTTCTTTTTATATTTTTTAATTTTTAATTTAAAGCATTGTTATTTACAAAGTTATTCGTATTTGAGTGTTAGACATACAATGATTCAGCACCAATCATTTCACCAATGTTTCCAGAGTCCATCCCATTCCTGCCTGAGCCTCTCATCATAAACTGCCTGTTCTTAAGTTTGGTTGTTTATGTTTGATTTTCATGATTTCATTGTATTTGACTATGTGACTTGGATATTTAGTTCTGTCCTTTTTTACAACCATTGCACCTGAGTTCCCTTAATTCCAATCCCCCTCTTTATTTCACATTTGTCTGTCTCTTCTTCCACTCACTATACTCTGGGACCAAGAGTGTTCCCCCAAATCCCCATTTAAGCCATAGTGATTGATTTTTGATCAGCGTGCATTTTCATTTTGTGTGTGTATGTGTGTCTTTACTATAATTAGTGTTGGTAAATACTCCACTGTTTTTTACATTAAATATTTTACTTCATAGTCCATTTTATTCTCTTCTATAACTCCAGCTATGATTATGTCAACATTCTAACATATTTTATTGTTCTCTTATTACACTAATTTTGTGTTAATATATGTGAGGTTAGATTTTTTTCTATTAGTTTAGTTTCACATATCCTGATATTTTTGAAGTATTCAGTGGCCTATAAGTATTTCTAAAACTTTCCACATATTTTAGAGCATTTGAAATGTACATTCCTTTAACATTTTTGCTAAAATTTCTTATTACAACAGTAATATTTTCTACCTTTTAAACTCATACTTTATATTTTAATCTGTATGCTTTTAAACTATTGGTTATGGCTAAATTCTGGGATGTCTATATAACAACATCAATAAAAAATACTTTTGTAATGTTGACTCCCTTTATTTTTTGCTGATGTTGACTCCCCTTAACATTTTTGATAATTTATAAAGTGTATTTATTTGATGGGGCTAGTATTATTCAGGGCCCATTCTTGGCTCTGTATTCAGAAATTTATTGGCAGTGCTCTTGGGACCATATGCAGGTTTTGGAAACCAAACTACGATTGGTATTATGCAAAGTAAGTGCCTTAATCCCTATACCATCTCTTTGTCTTCCTATATATTTTCTTTCTATGTAGTAAAGAATTTAGTTACATGTGTGCTTGAGTATGTATGTGTGTGTTGAGAGTCAGACCAGCTGTGATTAAGGATTACTCCTTTTCTCCACTTAGGGATCTCTTAGGGATATACCTAGTTGTATATACATTTTTGCATACACACATGTATGTATACATATACATGTATGTACACACATATATACACGAATGTTTTTACCTACATACAGATATATATGCATAATTTAATGGATTCCTTTAAGGATACTTGAATATAACTAGTCCATTCCGCTCAGATGAATAATTAAGAACTAATACTGAAATATTCCTAATATTATTCAATTTTTTTTACTCTATCATAATATCAAATGCTTTGAGAGCATACTGGACATTTCCTTTCTTTAGTAAGGCATGACATCTGAATGCTAGAGTGATTTTGAAGATGTGTCTCTGTTTTACAGGTGAAACATTTTTTTCTCTAAACATTTAGAGATGTCCCCCTACTTCACAGCTGTTTCCAATGGTCTATGAGACTTTTCTAAAGCCTATTCTCATCCTGAGCTTACTTTCTTCTGACTGTAACTGAGATATTCCACATTATATTCAGAGGAAGGATTATATCATATAAACATATAATGTTCATAATTCTCTAAAAATAATATCTTGGATCCCTGGGGCTGTAAGTCAGAAAAATCTATTTGGGAATAAAAGGCCTGAGCACTCCATCCTTTCTGTTGGTTTTTTACAGCAGAAACTCTGAGTGACTTTTTTTTTCTCATTTATTCTACTTCTTACCCAGTCTTCCAAAGAAGAAAATCTGGGCTGCTCGCCAAGTTTTCCTATCCTTCCATAGTGCTCTCTTTTCTGAATATACCTAAAAACAACTCTGTTCTTGTTATCACCATGATTTTGTTTTATTTTTTATTTTTGGGGGGGCACACCCGTTTGATGCTCAGGGGTTACTCCTGGCTAAGCACTCAGAAATTGCCTCTGGCTTGGGGGGACTATATGGGACACGGGGGATCAACCGCGGTCCTTCCTTGGCTAGCGCTTACAAGGCAGACACCTTCCCTCTAGTGCCACCTCACCACTGGTCCCAGATTTTGTTTATTTGTTTTGTTTATTTTGGGGCCACATTCCGTAATGCTCAGGAGTAACTCCTGGCTATGCACTCAGAAATTGATCCAAGCTTGGGAACCATATGGGACGCTGGAGATTGAACCCAGCCCTACAGCTGTGCTATCATTCTGGCCTCTTTTCTTACTTCTATAAGAAAGAGTAAGAGCCAAAATATTATTATTATTATTATTATTTTAATGCTATTGATTTTTTCTATAATTCATAAAAGGAAAGTCAAAGTGTTCACTCCATAGAACAGCAGTAAAAATCTTGAACTGTGTTGAACTGCCTAAAACACATAAACACTTCTGCAGTCACAAAGAAAGAGTATAGGAAAAAAAAAACACTGCTTCTGAGATTAGAAGGACAAAAGGAAAATACAGGAAACTCAGTTTACTAGAACCATATATGAGAGCAGAAACAGCAATGAAATTAATTCCAGAAGAGCAAAAATTTAACTGCAATGATGGATTTCTGAATTGTAAGAGCAGATAATTCTGAAGTTATCTTAGAGGACCCAGATTAAGGATTTCACCAGATATCCACAGCAATATATGAAAATATTTCCTCCTGCTTCCAATTGAGAACAGACTGGCAATAATAGCAAGTGTACTATAAAGTATATACTTTTCATGCGAAAGTTCTAAGTTTGATCCTCTGTACTCCCAGCAAGAACTCAACTGGGCATTATCCCAGAGCACTGCCTCATAAAGCTCTAAACTAATAATAATAGTACTACTACTAATAACTATAATAATAATAATAATAGTAACAGTAATAGTAATATAATGAGAAGGAATGTCTTCTTAGTTGTATTTGAAGCAATGGTTTCCAACCACCACTTAATTTGTAAAACAGTTGGAAAACAATATGCTAAAGTATTCAATACTTTTAACAGAAGGCCTGATTTTTTGTTTTTGAGAAAATTTACTAGAACTTAATCTATGGAGTATCACCATATCCAAACTGAACTGGGAAGATGGAACACTAATTCTGCCTCTTCTAGCCTTCGAAGTGGAAGAAATAAACACAATCCTACTTAAGTTTAGTCGTTATTTTTCGCCTTAAGGAGGAGAAAAATTCTGAGAAAGGCTCTTCAAGCTTACAATTTGAGATATAAGCTCACTAAAAGACAAATTTAATCACAGGTTTACAGGGCATCTTATATTACTCTACTCATTATCTCACTTCCATCTGACTTAAGTTACAAAAATTTCAGAGAGATGAATGAAAATCTTAGAATCTGGGAACAATAAAATGATTTTGCCAGTCTTTGTTTTTTGTTTTCTTGTTTTTCAGTCATTCCCAGAAGTGCTCACTCCTGACTATGTGCTCATTCCAGGCAGTTCTCAGGTAACATATGGGATGCCTAGGATTGAATCCAGGTTGCCTATATGCAAGGCAAATGACCTACTCGGTGTGCTATAACTCTAGCTCCAATTTTAGAAGTCATTTAAGAATTTAAAAAAAATACTGTTTTCTAAAACGCAAAGTAAGATTGTTTGTTTGTGTGTTTTGGGACCACACCCATTGATTTTCAGGAGTTACTCCTGGCTATGTGTTCAGAAATTGCTCCTGGCTTGGGAGATCATATGGGAGGAGGGAATCAAATCAGGTTCATCTTGTGTGAGCCATGTGCAAGGCAAACGTTCTACTGCTGTGCTTTGTTCCAGCCCCATTTTCTAAAGCAAGTTTGTTTTCCTTATCTTTTATTGTTGTTATTGTGATGGTCTGAGGTTACAGCCATTTGGGCATTGGTGCTTATAGTAAGTTGAATATTTTGTTGAAGTGCTCACACATTTAGCCGCAGGATTAAGGAATCATGCACTTTAGTACTAACAGCGGTGCACACTTGGTCATATATTTCAGATCTTTTGGGAACTACAGAAAATTTATAGAATCTGTCTTGATAGACAAATCACCAATGAAGGGAGACATGGACTGAAGAGATAGTACAGAGGTTCAGATACTTCCATTACATGGTTGCATATAATTGACCCTGTTCATTTTCTGGTACTGCATATGGTCCCATACTCTACCAGGACTGTTCCTATAGGTAGAATAAAGTAAGTCTTGTGGCCAGCTCGGTGTCACTAGAGGTAAGGTGTCTGCCTTGTCTGTGCTAGCCTTGGACAGACCACGGTTCGATCCCCTGGCGTCCCATATGGTCCCCCAAGCCAGGAGCAACTTCTGAACGCATAGCCAGGAGTAACTGCTGAGCGTCACCAGGTTGACCCAAAAGATAAATAAATAAATAAATAAATAAAATGAGTCTTAACTATCTCCTGTTATGGCCAAAAATATTTTTTAATTATGAGAACAAAGATGCAAAGAAAGGGAGCAAGATAAAGTTACAATGCAAGGACAATCACCCATAAATAGAATTCTCAGAAGTAGTCCCCTTGCTGATATCTTAATTTTGAACCTTTAGCCAAAGAACATTAAGATAAATAAAACAGAATCCATGTACAATTACTTTGTCCGTCAAGTCCCCAGATTATAATATTATGATTATATTATATAATTATATACATTATAATATTTAGTAAGACTTATAGCTGTCAAAGAAAAAACACATAGAATATTTGAAAGAAATACATGTCCATTGTATGTCTTTTGAAATAGCTGGGGGTTGTCACACACAATGCATGGCGTTGGTCTGTCATTAGGATTGTGCAGTACTGAAGTCAAAAAGAGTAATGTGGGTTAGTGATGTTTGGGAGGGTGAGAGTTAAGGAGTAAAAATCAGCTTTGTAGGGGAGTGGGAAAGGGCAGAATACAAAATGGACATTCTGGATATGCAAAACATAACATAAGGATAGGGAATACTCTTAATACATGCAGTGCATATGTAAACTGGTCAGAAATTGCCAGTGACACTTAGTGCAACCTAGCAAATCTCAGCACACCTCAAGTTAGGTCCCACCATCTCTGGCTGCCTGGGCTGGAACCCAGGATAGGCCTATAGACCGGGGGCAGAAAAGGGGTTGGCTGGGGGCTAGCCTTTAGCTCAAGAGAGGATAGATAGAGAGCCGGAAGCCAGGATCTGCCTGTACTACACCCTGTGCCCTTCCCACCCTAGAGCTGGGGGAAGGGCAGGGAAATCTTGGGACCCCATCCAGGAGGGACCCCCCCCCCGACCCCCACCTGATCTGGCCGCCGGGGCCACCACCCCAGAAGGGCTGGAGACCAGAGCACAAGAGGGGACAGCTGGGGGCCTATCAAGGCTCCCAGCTCACCCAAGTTACTGAGAAGGCCTTCCACATGGGGTTTTCCCCAAACCCATGCTGGGTAGGTTCTGCCTCCAGTTCAAGAGAGGATAGATAGAGAGCCGGAAGTCAGGATCTGCCCACCCTACACCCTGTGCTCTTCCCAACCTAGAACTGGAGGAAAGACGGGGAAAGCTTGGGACCCCATCTAGGAGGGACCCCCCGACATCCACCTGGTCTGGCAGCTGGGGCTGCCACCCCAGAAGGCCTGGAGGTCAGGGCACAAGAAGGGACAGCTGAGGGTCTATCAAGGCTCCCAGCGCACCCAAGTTGGGGAGAAGATGGCCAAAAATATTTTAAAAATTCAACTACACAAGAAAGCCCTGCAGCTGACAATGTATGGAAAGACAATACATGTTTTATTTATAAATGGTGTTTTGTTTTACTATAGCTTTAAAATCAGTTTTAGTTAATCATCACAAATACAATTATTCATGATTTAGTTTCAGGTATACAATGTTCCAACACCAATCCCTTTACCAGTATTCCTGGTTTTGTGCCTAATCTCAGTCTTCTCTATGGTAGGCATTTTTTTCTTTTTCCTCACTTTTATGCACTTTATCATCAAGTTACACATCTCCATCTTTTCTTAAAT
The DNA here is from genome assembly GCA_004027635.1 of Crocidura indochinensis. Taxonomy (NCBI): domain Eukaryota; kingdom Metazoa; phylum Chordata; class Mammalia; order Eulipotyphla; family Soricidae; genus Crocidura; species Crocidura indochinensis. The sequence continues at coordinate 67,143 of PVKC010000042.1, forward strand.
CATAATAGTTTTCTTTTAATTATGTAGACTGTAGTTTCTTTTTCTCTCATCATTTCCTGGCACTTAGATCGTTTACAGAGTTGGGCTATTGTAGATAGTGCTGCAAATAACATAGCAGTGTGTATGTCTTTCTCATTATTTGGGATTCATGGAATATATTCCCAGGAGTGGGATTTCTCATTTGTATTACTGGAATTGCTGGCTAAATTTCTAGTCTTTTGAAGAATACTCATATAATTTTCAAAAAAACTAGAACAGTCACTATTCTCACCAGTAGTGACTGGATATCCCTTTATTGCCAGCATCATGTCAATACTGGCTACTCTTGTTCTTTGTGATAAGTTTCAGTTTCAATATAATTATAATTTTAGGGGAAAGCAATATAAATTTGAAAGAAATCAAATGCATTAGTTAGAAATGACATCTGACACACTGATGATAAATCAAGTGCTAAAATATAGAGAGAATGACATGGATTTGCTGGAGGAAATTATGACACAGCTATATTTGAGATAGTTTTCTCTTTTCTTAGAAAAAACTAAACTATTACAGAATTGCTCTTCATAGTACTTCCATAAAAGCATAAAACGTTGCATGTGTAAGGGTTTGGCATGTGGGTTTTTCGGCATTTTCATTGATAAACACAGAAACTTTTGAAGCAACCAACATATACTTCAACCATTAATCAGCTGTTCTGTGTAAGGAATGGGAGATTTCTTCTAAAATTTAACAAGACATGGAAAGCCATTGAGCAATCTTAAATGACACAGTAACGCAAAATCAAAGATGTCAATCTAAAAAAGCAACAAGTCATGAGTTAAAATGGTAAAACTCTACAAAAGACAAAACAATGCTGGTATTAATGAGATCAATAGTTATTAGGATTTGGCAGGCTTGAAATAAATAGGCAGAGCACAGTGCATTTTTAGAGCAGTAAAAATACTCTCTATGATGCCGGAATAGTGAAGAGATGCCGTTGTTTTTATATAAACCAGTAAAACGTATATCACCAGAAGAGAAGCCCACCAAAAACTATGTGCTTAAGAAGATTATAGCTTGAAATGTTGTTTCAAAGATTAAACCACATGTACTGCTCTTCAAAGGGTTGTCAATAATGGAGGAAATATGCATTTCAATGTTGCTATGCTGTTATATGGGAAATGTATGGGCTTTCCATTAAATTTTGTTATAAACCCTTAATAAGTTAAAAATAAAGTGTTAACAAGAAATTTGTTAAACTGTAAATGTTTTTCTTCACTCTAGTTTATACCAGCTTAGTCCCTTTATATAGCTTTCTATTAAACTAGATTTAGAGTTATGCATTCAATTATTCCATTTTTAATAATAATTTTATTTTAACCAATGTAGATTACAAATAATCCACAGTAAAATGTTAGGTATATAGTGGCATTGAATCAGAGACATTCTCACCACCAATGTTGTCCTCCCTCTTCCCCTGTTCCCAACATGAATTCCATAATCTCCTCCTTTGCCCCAGGGCTGATACTGCAAGTGATCCCCTCTGTGTTTAGCTTGTTGTAGATTGGGTATCGATCCTGTTGTCCTTGGCTTTGGATTTGGTACCTAAATCTGATCATTTTTATTTCTACTCAATGGTCATTACAACTGTTTGGTCTTGGTACCCTCCATGAAAACAAGATGGTTCAAATTATGTGATTCTGATTGGAGGAAAGAAGAAAAAGAAAAGGAGGTAGGGCAAAAATCAAACAAGCAAAAAAATGGGAAGAGTCCTTCTAATGCTATAAATATAGGTTTGAGAGAAGGAAGGGAAAAAGGAAGAAAAACATGACAACAATACAAAAAAAATAAATAAAACTATAAATCCGAAAAGCAACACAGTTATAAAGACAATCAAACAATAACCCTGGTTCCAAAATAAAAACAAAACAGCACAAAAACATAAAACAAGAAAAAAACAACAATAACAACGAAAAATTAGTTTGTGCTTCTTTATTTTTTTTTGCATAGGCACAGTAAATATTGGAGAGATTAGAAAGGGAATTTCCTTAGCCTAAGAGATACAGGGTTTGTCTGTCCTTGAAGTATACTGTGAAAGGCATAAATCTAGGCTCCATTACTATTATTTTTTTATTAATAAATATGAATATTTTTTCATTTTTTATTTAAGCAACTTAATTACGTACATGATTGTGTTTGGGTTTCAGTCATGTAAAGAACACCACCCATCACCAGAGCAACATTCCCATTACCAATGTTCCATATCTCCGTCTCCCCACCCAACCCCGCCTGTACTCTAGACAGGCTTTTTAGTTCCCTCATACATTCTCATTATTAGGATAGTTCAAAACGTAGTTATTTCTCTAATTAAACTCATCCCTGTTTGTGGTGAGCTTCATGAGGTGAGCTGTAGCTTCCAGTTCTTTTCTGTTTTGTGTCTGAAAATTATTATTGCAAGAATGCCTTTAATTTTTCTTAAAACCCATAGATGAGTGAGATCATTCTGCATCTTTCTCTCTCTCTGACTTATTTCACGCAGCATAATAGATTGCATGTAGATCCATGTATAGGAAAATTTCATGACTTCATCTCTCCTGACAGCTGCATAATATTCCATTGTGTATATGTACCATAGTTTCTTTAGCCATTCATCTGTTGAAGGGTATCTTGACTTTTTCCAGAGTCTTGCTATGGTAAATAGTGGTGCAATGAATATAGGTATAAGAAAGGGATTTTTGTATTGTATTTTGTGTTCCTAGGGCATATTCCTAAGAGTGTTATAGCTGGGTTGTATGGGAGCTCCAGTTTTTGGAGGACTCTCCATATTGCTTTCCATAAAGGTTGAACTAGACGGCATTCCCACGAGCTGTGGATAAGAGTTTCTTTCTCTCCATATTCCTGCAAATACTATTTTTCTCATTCTTTGTGATGTGTGCCAATCTCTGGGGTGTGAGGTGGCACCTCATAGTTGTTTTGATTTGCATCTCCCTGATGATTAGTGATGTGGAGCATTTTTTCATGTGTCTTTTGGCCATTTATATTTCTTCTTTGTCAAAGTGTCTGTCCATTTCATCTCCCCATTTTTTGATGGGATTAAATGTTTTTTTCTTGTAAAGTTCTATCAGTGCCTTGTATATTTTGGAGATTAGCACCTTATCTGATGGATATTGAGTGAAAAGTTTCTCCCACTCAGTGGGTGGCTCTTGGATCCAGGATGCCATTTCCTTTGAGGTGCAGAAGCATATAAATTTAATATATTCCCATCTGTTAATCTGTGCTTTCACTTGCTTGGAGAGTGCAGTTTCCTCCTTGAAGATGTCTTTAGTCTCAATGTCCTGGAGTGTTTTACCTATGTGTTGTTCTATGTATCTTAAGGTTTCAGGTCTGATATCGAGGTCTTTCATCTATTTGGATATTACCTTCGTACATGATGTTAGCTGGGGGTCAAAGTTCAATTTTTTGCAAGTGGCTAGCCAGTTGTGCCAACACCACTTGTTGAAGAGGCTTTCTTTGCTCCATTTAGAATTTCTTGCTCAAAAATAAAAAATTAGGTGATTGTATGTCTGGGGAATATTCTCTGAATATTCAAGTCTATTCCACTGATATGAGGACTTGTCTTTATTCCAATACCATGCTGTTTTGATAACTATTGCTTTATAGTACAGTTTAAAGTTGAGGAAAGTAATTCCTCCCATATTTTTTTTCCCAATGATTGCTTTAGCTATTCTAGGGTGTTTACTCTCGCCTAGATTCTTTTGTGGTGTCTGGAATCATAGATGCTAAGATCAAACCTCTGTAACTAGAGGCCTTGGTTTATGCACAGATCCTAGGATGAAGCCTAGGATTGGGTCTTTCATTTTGTTTCTAGAAGTTTTGCTCAGTTGCAGTTGTCACAGTCAGACCTCTGGAATTAGAGATCTTGGTTGTTATACTAAACCAGGGCCTTTTTTTATTGGTCCCAGGATAAGTTCTGCCCAGTCATGGTTGTCACAGTCAGTCTTGTGTAGTTACTGATCTTGACTATTGCACAGATTAAAGGATGACTTGTCTTCTGATTGAGGTAAGACAACCTGCTCTTAGATCAAGTGCTTGCCATTTCCTCATTGTCAAGAAGTCATATCAAAACTGGCTTGTGTTGGTGTCAGAGCAGAATTAGCAAACAAAACATCAATGGGACTAAAATTTCATAAAAATGAAATAATTAGTAGTTTTCTGTTTTTTAATAAAATTTTAGTCCTTTTTATATGTATTTGCTCTGTTGGAGTTATGACATAATTATGTTGTTTAAAATATTATATGTAATTTAGGTTAATTGGTTTATATGAAAGCTCTTTTTTTTCTGGATTTACTTTAACCACACACGAAATAATTATTTGCTAGCATATTCAAATTTGATAATAATATTTTGCAGAAATCCACAAAAATACTACTTCTTTTGCTTTTTTCCATTAATAGATTTAAGATTTTATATTATATAATTTTTCTTTAAACTACAAAAATTCTCAATGCTGGGGCCGAAGAGATAGCATGGAGGTAAGGTGTTTGCCTTGCATGCAGAAGAATGGTGATTCGAATCCCGAGATCTCAAATGGTTCCCTTCTGCCAGGAGCGATTTCTGAGCATAGAGCCAGAAGTAACCTCTAAGCACTGCTGGGTGTGACCCAAAAACAAACAAAAAAAAAAGCATTAAATTAAATTAAATCTCAATGCGTTTTAAAAAATTCTTCTGATGGATGAAACTCTCATTTCATTTTCTCAAAAGCTTTTTTTAATCTAATCTTTTCTGTACTCTTAGGTTGACAATTTTTTTCCTTTTTCTCAGAGCATTTTAAATATATTTTCATTGACTTCCTAATTTATTTCACAAACCACTAAGATTTTTCCTACTTTTTATAACTACTTTTTTTTTTTTTTTTTTTTTTTTTTTTTTTTTTTTTTTTTTTTTTTTTTGGTTTTTGGGTCACACCCGGCAGTGCTCAGGGTTACTCCTGGCTCCATGCTCAGAAATTGCTCCTGGCAGGCATGGGGACCATATGGGGCACCGGGATTTGAATCGATGACCTTTTGCATGAAAGGCAAACGCCTTACCTCCATGCTATCTCCTGGGCCCCAACTACTTCCATTTTTAATTTAAGTTAGTTGTTTATCATTAATTATACTTTTTGTTCTGTCTTTTACTAAAGATATTACTGGTGCACACTATTCTGATATCCATCCTATTTCTGGAACTCAGGTTAATAAATTCAATCTGATTTCCAGTGTGTCACTTTTTCAATCAAGATGACAGTTTATGCCTTATCAAGTTTTCGTTCTTTTCCTGTGATTTGGAATGTGCCTCAAGGAGCAATCACAAGGTTCATTTATTTTTCTTCATTTTTCTCAAGAATCCCAATTTTTTGTTCCATTTTAAGTCATTGTCTAAAAACTGTACTTTTATATAGTTTGTACCAATAAATTTCTATATAATTTGTTGATGATACTATTTTTCTTATATAATCATTTCTCATACAGAAACAATTAGGTATATATTAGAGTAAACCTCTAAGGATATTTATTTTAAAAACTGAATGTGCTATTTCTACCATAATTAATTATACCGAACTCTATTTATTTAAAAAGTGAATAAAACCCTCCACCCATCATCCTTGCAAAAGTAAAAATAAAAAAAAATAAAAATAAATTGAATAATTTTTCAGGTTTTTTCACCTCTTTATGCTTTAAATGTATATGTCTTATGAGAACTTTTAATCCCTAGCATCCCTTATGGTGTCTGAAATTCACATGGAGTAATACTTGAGTGTAGAACCAGAAATAAGCCCTGAGCACCACTGGGAGTGGTTTCAAGAAAACTAAAGTTAACAAATCCTAAAATAAAACTGCGAATGTTTTAATAAAACGTAAAGGATTTTAATTAAGATTTTAAACTATGATAAAGGCCTATAATAACCTTTGAAGCCACTGTCTATTATATTAGTGACTTCTTTCCCTATATTAACCTTAGAAACATACTTTCATGTATAACAATTATATATAGTTACTATTTATGCAGTTCAGACTCTGTGTTGAATATTTAGTCTTAATCATTTTGAGCATGATATTATATATTTACAGTGAAGATGCAGTGATGAACTGTCTGCAAGATTGTGAAGGCATGTAAAAACTAATCAGCAATTAATCACTTTAGAAAATAATGTCACAATGTTAACTTTATTACAAACACAAATATTTCATTTACATATCCTCATATGTTTACAGACTAGTGAACTGCACTAATTTAAAATACTTAGTTTTGTCTTCAAGATTTGAATTCTCTATTGCAGAACAAGATGTCTTTCAAAGTACAGGGGAAATTTACTAGAATTCCCATCATCACTGGAATGAATATTTCATGCCACTGTTCACACTTAATTGCACTTAACTGACAGAATTCTGACCACCTGTTAACTTGCTTGCTTATTTTGTTTAAATACCAGGAAGTTTTGGACCATAGGCACTTTCTATACCATTCTATACTAGTGTCTCCAATTTAAGTAGAATGAATTTGTTTGCTAATTTTTTCTGAGTTTTTATTTGCATGGAATATTATAAATACTTGTTAAAGAATTAGCTTTTAACAATTTTATTTTGTGTTTTATTTTAACAGGGTCTTACATCTGATCTACAATGGAAAAATTTCTTTTATATCTGTTTTTCATTGGCATAGCAGTGAAAGCTCAGATCTGTCCCAAGCGTTGTGTCTGTCAGATTTTGTCTCCTAATCTTGCAACCCTGTGTGCCAAGAAAGGGCTTTTATTTGTTCCACCAAACATTGACAGAAGAACTGTAGAACTGCGGTTGGCAGATAATTTTGTTACAAACATTAAAAGGAAAGATTTTGCCAATATGACTAGCTTGGTGGATCTGACTCTGTCTCGGAATACAATAAGTTTTATTACACCTCATGCATTTGCTGATTTACGGAATTTGAGGGCATTGCATTTGAATAGCAACAGATTGACTAAAATCACAAATGATATGTTCAGTGGACTTTCCAATCTACATCATTTGATATTGAATAACAATCAACTAACTTTGATTTCTTCTACTGCATTTGATGACGTATTTGCCCTTGAAGAGCTGGATTTGTCCTATAACAATTTAGAAACAATACCTTGGGATGCTGTTGAGAAGATGGTTAGCTTGCACACCCTCAGTTTGGATCACAACATGATTGATAATATCCCTAAAGGAACCTTCTCTCACTTGCACAAGATGACTCGGCTAGATGTAACATCAAATAAATTGCAGAAGCTACCGCCTGATCCTCTCTTTCAGCGAGCTCAGGTTCTAGCAACCTCAGGAATCATAAGTCCATCGACCTTTGCATTAAGTTTTGGTGGAAACCCTTTGCATTGTAATTGTGAATTATTGTGGTTGAGGCGTCTATCGAGAGAAGATGACTTAGAGACCTGTGCTTCGCCGCCACTTTTAACTGGCCGCTATTTTTGGTCGATTCCTGAGGAAGAATTTTTGTGTGAACCTCCTCTCATTACTCGACACACACATGAAATGAGAGTTCTAGAAGGTCAAAGGGCAACACTGAGGTGCAAAGCTAGAGGAGACCCTGAACCAGCAATTCACTGGATTTCTCCTGAAGGAAAGCTTATTTCAAATGCAACCAGATCTCTGGTGTATGACAATGGAACACTCGACATCATGATCACAACTGTAAAGGATACAGGTGCCTTTACCTGCATTGCTTCCAATCCTGCTGGGGAAGCCACACAAACAGTGGATCTTCATATAATTAAGCTCCCCCATATACTAAACAGTACAAACCATATCCATGAACCTGATCCTGGTTCTTCAGATATCTCAACTTCTACAAAGTCAGGTTCTAATGCAAGCAGTAGTAATGGTGATACTAAACTCAATCAAGACAAAATTGTGGTGGCAGAAGCAACGTCATCTACTGCGCTTCTTAAATTTAATTTTCAAAGAAATATCCCTGGAATACGTATGTTTCAGATTCAGTACAATGGTACTTATGATGACACCCTTGTTTACAGGTAAGAAAAATTAAGTAAAAGCTATAATTTCCATGAATCTTGGTAAAAGGTATTTTTACATCAGATTGCTAATGATTTTTTATTGATGGATCCTATCTGTATTGTAATTCCAAACCTTTATTTTTTTTAATCTAAGATGCAAAGTTATATTCATTTGGGGAGATATTTAAAATGGTATTGTTGTTAGAGAGTTCAAGTTAATATTTAATATTATTCTTACTTTCCCCCTCCCTGATTTAAGAGATGTGACTATCAGAGAACAAGATTAATTTATTTTAAAAATTCAAAAACATACCAGAACTTACACATCCACATGAGTGTTCTTTCCTTCAAGGAAGTCATGTTGGGAAGCTATACCGTTATCCCAATGATGCTGCCATTGCTCAAAGCACTTTTGGAATTATCTTTAGAACCTCGTCATACTATTTTGAATATCCTCAATGGTGGCAAATCTTCGTCTTTTGAGGGTGAATTTGAATTTTGGAAACAAGCAAAAGCCATTTGGAGCCAAGTCTTATGAATAAGGTGGGTGATCAAGATGGGTATTGCCATTTTTGGTCAAAAATATAGGATGTAACTATAAACTAATGAGATTGATTTTTGAGTGTTTGAGCTATGTGCATGTGTGTTGTCTCATATACTGGTTCTTAAGAGAGTTCCAAAAAATGTTTATAAATATTTTGAGCAGTGAAGGTATCAATGGAGCTAACTATATAATTTACAGGTAAGGAAATTGATGTAGAATTTTGCAGCTAACTAAAGAATTTCTGGTATGTTTTTCTGAAATTCAGCATCATTGATTTATGGTCACATCTTCTCCGATATCCAGTTGGAAATATACATTTTGCCCTCCATAATTTTACTTCTGATAGAATATCATTCATTATTCTATAATAACACAAAGTTTTGCTATTATCTCTATACTCTCTCAAGTCATATCTATTTAGATTATATACTCACCCAAGTGACGATTGGAAGGTAGTTTGATTTTCATTCATGCATATAAAAAAAAGAGAATAAAAAAATAGCAACATGGATATCTAACTAGCCATATAGTTAATCCTATGTAAGATTCTATCTGGTTGCATTTTTATTTTCAGGTGCTTATAAAAAGAAGATATTAGAGTAACTAAAGTTTAATATCTCTACATTATTAGATATGTGAAAATATACTCTGGTACATTAGCATGAAGTAGCTTTCCTCTTTCTTAGGCTATAGATTACTTAAACTTGTCAATGATGAATATCCTCTCCTACCCTTCACAATTAGGCTTTTCACATATTTTATATACAGATATGTAAATATATACACACTAGAGAGTCAATTTTATAATAATTATAGAATATATCAGTTTTTATTTTCCACATTTTCCAATTTTATTCCTCCCATGACAGTTAAATTCCAAATAATTTTGAGGAAATCACTTGAACGTCTGCCCTTAATGTTTGCCATGTGAATATCAGTGAGTAATTCCTCATATTGTTAACAGAAAATATTAAATTATGATGGTCATAATTATGATAGTCATAAACAGTTGCTAAGTTTTTGGAATTGTAATCATAATATGCATTCTAACTTATTTAGAGCACATTTAAATTGTACAACAGATTAGCATTGTCAAGTTCTTAAAAGTCATGTCATTAAAAAAATAAAATTTCAAGCATTTTTATGAAAGAAATTATTGTCTAGGTCATATTTGGTTCTTTCTAAGAAAAGGAAATTTGTGTAAAAAGCATACATGGAGACATTTTTGATAGGTATTCAGAAATTTTTTACAAATTCTTATCCAATTTTAGATGCTGCATCTAAAGGAAAGATATGCCAGTCTATAAAGAAATTAATGCTCTAGCCACTATCTTTACTGATTGAATGTTTCTAAGATAATAATACTCAGACATTTTGATAATTAATGTATTTATAAATCCATACATTCATAGATTAAAGTATTATAAACCATGTTTTAAATACATAAAATATCTTAGACTAGAGATAATGTTAATATTGCAATAATTTTATTTATGAAAGGCACATTTACAGGCTATCATTCCATAACAGCATAAACTGATTTGGAAACTCTCTGAAATGCATTTCTAGTCTGGTTTCTAACGTGATTGTCAGTGTTTTCCCTTCTTTCAAATTGGCTTTTAGTCACAGAGGTGTTGTAAGTGCTAAATGGATTTGTTTAGTAGTCAGATAATGTCACAGTCACACCTTTCAAAAGCAATTTGTCATAAATGATTTTTTAGCAGTGGCTTTTATTAGGAGTTCTGCTTTGCCAAGCAATGTAATTAGTAATCTTGTCAAGGCACAGTGCAGGCACCATTAATATAATGCAGACACCAACAATGACTTTTCAGCTATTTTAACAGACTAAATGTAAGATTAGATCATTTTCCCGTTTTTTATATCTGTTATGAATATGCTTATCTTAATGAATACTGAAATGAAACAGAACTGAAGACATAATGACTGTAGGTATATACATATATATATTTTTTGTTTTGCTTATAATATTAATACAAATTCCATTGTCCTTCAGAATGATACCTCCTACGAGCAAAACTTTTCTTGTCAATAACCTGGCTGCTGGAACTATGTATGACTTGTGTGTCTTGGCAATATATGATGATGGCATCACTTCCCTCACTGCCACAAGAGTTGTGGGTTGCATCCAGTTTACTACGGAACAGGATTACGTGCGATGTCATTTCATGCAGTCCCAGTTTTTGGGAGGCACCATGATTATAATTATTGGTGGAATTATTGTAGCATCCGTGCTAGTTTTCATCATAATTCTAATGATCCGCTATAAGGTTTGTAATAATAATGGGCATCACAAAGTCACCAAGGTCAGCAATGTCTACTCTCAAACTAATGGGGCACAGATCCAAGGCCACAGTGTGACACTGCCCCAGTCCATGTCCAAGCAAGCAGTGGGACATGAAGACAATGTCCAATGTTGTAAAGTTGCCAATGACAATATGATACAATCTTCAGAAACTTGTTCAAGTCAGGACTCCTCTACCACTACCTCTGCTTTGCCTCCTACCTGGACTTCAAGCACTTCTGTGTCCCAAAAGCAGAAAAGAAAGACTGGCGTAAAGCCAAGTACCGAACCACAGAATGAAGCCGTCACAAATGTTGAGTCCCAAAACACTAACAGGAACAATTCAACTGCATTGCAGTTAGCTAGTCGACTTCCTGATTCTGTCACAGAGGGGTCCACATCTAAAAGAGCACATTCAAAGCCAAGTAAGTTTTTTACTTTGCCTGCTGAGAGATCCAGAGGAAGGCACAGGTATTCTCTGAGTGAAGAATTCAAGGAATACCATTGCTATATTAACTCATCAAACACAAGTGGACTGTTCTCTAAAAGAAGCATGTCTATGAATGGGATGTTAATTCACTCCAACAGTTCTGATGGGCATAGTGGCAAAATAGCTCATTTAAATTCTGAGTGGATATTGAAAAGTGCTGTGTAACCTATTATTTCTTTTTAATGAAAAAATAGTTTTAGAACTCCCAATGGAAACTAGAATTTGAAATTCCAGGTTTGTTTTTCTGATATAAAGTTATAGAGCCGACATGTTTTAGTGTATAGAGTGTGTGGTGTGTGTATGTACCTGTATATGTGTGTCTATATACACATATGTTTAATATATAAAATTATGTAGGGAAAAATGCATGACACAACAGCAGTGCCTTCTCCTGATTTAGGACTGGCTTCTAGGTTCTGCAACTGCAGATTTCAAAAAGTAAAAAGGAAAAGTGTTTTCATAGATATTTTCTCATTTTACCAAGGGTCAACTATGTTTTATATTTTCCAACAAGTATAGTGTATATCTTCTCTCCATGACAATGGCATTAGTTTCTGGGAACATATTTTAGAGACCAGTTCTGTTACTTTATTATTTAAAATAATATATTTAATAAGTATAATCAGACCTTGTACCCTTTTAAGTAAATCTTGGTTCAAGTGCCTTAATAATTTTATTATTTTTCTCATTTATGATACAAAGTATTTCCTGAGAAGTCAAAGAAAATGCAATTTAGTTTTGCATTTATCAAAAATAACTAAGTTCAATTTTACGACACATGCCATAATTTCATATGCATATGAAGTCGTTGCATTCTTAAGCTACATTTTTACTGAAGGGGTGATGTTTTCTACTTGCATTAAACATTAAGCAAGTTAAACACAGAACCAGAATTTATAGGCTTATTTTATTAAAGAGATGTGTGGTAGCTTTAACACCATGTAAAATTACATTTATAAAGAATATTAAGTCATTGCTCATTAACCAGGTAGTGCTTTGTTTTTCCCTCTTCATTCTAATGTTTAATTTGAATGTTTCTTTCAGAGTAAATGCATTACTATTTTAATGAAAACCTGCAATGAAATTGAATTAGAAATCATACCATTTCTAATTTCATTGCCAAAAAATAATTTTAGTGTTATTGTGAAACAAGATTATTTACTTTAATAACATCACATTTTTAGACATTCACTGAAATCAAGGAATACGGATAAATTTTCTTATCTACTTGTTGAAGAAATTACCACATTATATGTAAATTTGATGTTACTTTATTGAGGTTTAAATGAGGTAGTCATTGAAGGGCTTTATTTATTGAAATATCCCATGTGGAAACACTTATAACTTTATGCATAAAATTATATCAAAAGGCCAGTGTAGGGCCTTTGCCTTGCACACAGCAAAGATGGATTTGATCCTTGACATCCCATTTGGTCCCTTGAGTTTAACAGAAGTGATCACTGAGCAGAGAACACTGCCAAATGTGGCTCCAACATAACAACAACAACAAAATTACATAGATATTTTATTTATGTAAATACTTTTTAAATACTTTAAACACATTAATCCTTATTATTTTAGATCTCAAAATGCCATTGAAATCATGGGGGAAATATGCAAGTATTAGTTAAATTTCCTTTTAATAAAGACATGTCTCACTTTTTAGTTAAATTTAAGTTGGTAGAGGCACAACTTTGCTCATGACATGATTTATTATGTTGACACTCAGAACGGATAAGATAAAAGCAGTTAGTGATCACACTATGTCACTCTTGCAAAATGTCATCTATTGGGCTTTCATTACCTTCAGTATTTCCTAAATCTGTTTTTTGTCCCACTTCCCTTTCTGAAGTTTGCATTTCACCTTTCCAAAATCTAATCAGCCTCTATGGTTTGGTATACAATTCTTGTAAGAAATAAATGAGATTGCATGTATGGTAGTATTTTGTAAATCAAAAACATTTTTCAAAGTGAAGTGTGCTTTCAACTTCATTTCTATGGTAATGTTCTAATACTAGCTAAACATTTTTTTAAAACCTCAATTACACAATTCTTCATGAGGTGCTGATTAACAAAAGCACAGTAGCTTTTTCTCTCTCGAGTTAATATTCGAAAATCCTGGATATACAACAGCTTTTAAAACTTAAAGAAATGGAAAGAATCTCTGTCACTAGGAAGTTTATGAACAATGGAGTTCTAAAATCATACAACATAAGCATCTGCTTTGCATATTTTTCTAATTTATTAATACATTTATTTCGTATTTTCCAGTTGATTTTATTTTTAATAATCATTTTTGATTCTAAAAATGCTAATGCTTGTAATGGAATTTTAAATAGCCTCTATTTCATATAAATATCTAGAACCCTATTGCATCTAATTGTGTGAAAATGCCACTGAAACTACTTAAATCTTATTAGTCTCACAAGATAATTCAGGGTATATTAACTAAATGCTTGAACAATGTCTTTAAAATTGATAAGGAGATCTGTGTGCCTAATTTTAAAAAGTTTATATTTTGAGAGATGAAAAAAATGTTATCTAGAAATTCGAATGGGTTTTGTTTTTTTCTTTTTTACAAATACATGAAATAATTTTGTTCAGGGTGATTTTCATGTGAAGATCCAGGAAAATTAATCTGTAGAAAGTTTGGATTAAATAAAAACTCTATTGTAAATATTCAAAACAATGATTATTCAGATGAATGAATGAGTAATAAGCTGATAAATAAATGGGACAAGAAAGAAGGAAAATCATTGAACTTTTAATTAATTAGCACAGTGGAGAATTGTGATACAGATATTACATTACTATAAGCAAGAAACTCTGTCTCTTGTGCTTTTTTCTGTTACTTCTTGCATTCTTCATTTAACCAAAAGTATGTGTGTATTGTGTGTGTGAGTCTGTGTGTGAGATCCAAAGCATGTGGTTTGCCATTTGTTTTGCTGTTTAATGTGTATAGGGTATATATTTTTTTAATTCTGCTTATTTTTCTTTAATTAACCACTTACAGTTTGGTTTCAGTTTATTTACTATGAAAACGAAGTAACAAATAATATATTTAGTCTGAAATTTAAACAAATTATGATCTGGTGTTAATTTGTATTTCTTTTGGAAATTGTATTGCAATTTGAAAACGTCAAACTAATAGAAAAATTAGGATATTTTTAAGTAACATAAAGCTCACAATATATAAGCATTAAATAGTGCTTAACAGTTATTGATTTTTATATTTCAAAATTTGGTATGATAAATCTAATTTATTTTCTATATACAAATAGATTAACTCTGAGGTATGTCCAATGAATACAATGATTTGAATGACTTATAGTAACATTATTGCTGTGGATAATTTATTTATATCCTATGTTTATCTAGTCATTGAAGTAATTAATGAACATGAGACCACTTTACATTATTTTATGTTTTATGACAATTTCAGCTGCTTGGTACATATTCTTTACTAAATTTTTTCAATGTAAGTTCTTATGTATTATGTTCATCTAAAATATAACAAACTTATGCTATGAAAGATACATACTTCCCTACTAAATATTTAAGGAAATAAGAAAATAACGTTGTGCATTTTATTTGTCTATAGGGATCTCTTTATCTTTTAAAGTGTGAAGTACTTGCCACTTCATTATAAAGCTCTAATAAAATGTTTCCAAATTATACTTACTTTATTTGTTTATAATATTAGAAGAAATTAAATATTTTATTTATGGAGCTAAAAATTTAATGGAAATATATCCTAATATTCACTTCAACTAATTGTCTTTCAATTACCAAATTTTAGTATTCATGCCTCTTGACTTACAGTAATGGACTTTAAAACAATCTTTAAGGACTATTAATATAATACAGAAATTAAGTCATTTGCTTTGCATGAGGCTGTGGCAAGCTCATCCATTTTCGTTTTCGCAAAATCACCAAAAAGGGCCTCTCATGAGCACCAAACCAGGGAAGGTCATTTATCATTTCTGGGTGTGACTCGGGCAATTGGTACTAGGGGACTTAAAAAATAAATTATATTTGGGACTGAGCAATGGGGCAGCGGTAGGGCGTTTGCCTTTCACAAGGCTGACCCAGGACAGACCTTGGTTCAATCCCTGGATTTCCCTATGGTCCCCCAATGTCAGGAGCAATTTCTGGCTTCTAGCCTGAAGTAACCCCTGATCATCACAGGATGTGGCCCAAAAGCAAATAAAAAATTATATTCAAAATTCCTAAAGTATCAAACAACTTTTTATGAATAAAAGTGTGATGATAAACTATGTTTTCAAAGGAGTAAGTAAAAACTCAGTCATTCTTCTGGGCATGAAGAACTTCCAGTTCCCTTTTCTATTATTGAAAATGTTATGTTCATTTATATTATAATTAAGACCAAGCTTTTCTGTCTCAGCTTTTGCTGTTCTGAGAAAGAATCCTATCTATTTATCAATGCAAATAGATGCTTCTGTGAGAGTAAAAAATGTTCTGAGGAAAGAACTCAAGATAGAAAGGCAAAGGATATTTTCCTTATTCTTCTTGGTTAATGATGGCCATAATGATAATGTTAATATTGATCATATTTTGCCTTACAATATTAGTCAGTTAAATGTTGATTTAAATTAGTGGAGAAGAAATGTCTTATTTAAAGAAATCACGGGGCCCGGGAGATAGCATGGAGGTAAGGTGTTTGCCTTTCATGCAAAAGGTCATCGGTTCCAATCCCGGTACCCCATATGGTCCCCCGTGCCTGCTAGGAGCAATTTCTGAGCATGGAGCCAGGAGTAACCCCTGAGCACTGCCGGGTGTGACCCAAAAACCAAAAAAAAAAAAAAAGAAATCACAAAGAAAATGTAGGAAAATCAATGTGGAATTTTATAAGTTTAGAGTCCTTCTGACTTTGTTCTCATGCAAGTTAAATACATGCTAAATTTATAAATATAATTATTTTTGTCTATTTTCCTTGCAACATAAACAATCCATGTAGTATTAGAGAATGCCATTAGATAATATTAAACATTTTACTGTGGTTAAAATATCCTTAAAATTTGAAACTATCAAAATTGAGTCATAGAAAGTAGTAGTGAGAATATCTCTAAGTTTAAAATTGCCACATTAAAGTGATTGATGAATTCAACAACTTTATCAGTTTGTAAAAAGCAGATATAAAAAATGTATAATCCTATTGTTTCTATGCTAAGCTATTTAAAATCAAAATATAAGATATAAAGTTAGCATTGAATTCAATTCTGGTATAAATCTGTATAAGTAGCATAAAATTAGTAACTATATTGATACTACTGTACAATTAATGAGTAAATATCATAACACTTCATGTTGCAAAATGGATTGAAATTAATGGAGCAAAATCAGAGTTAAATGAGGTGACAATACAGAACTCTACAAATTTGCTATTTGTCAGATCGCAATATATTTTAATTATTCAATACAAGTCTGTATTTCTGGATGTATTAATCATAATTATTGGCACAATTTGTCTAATTATACCTGTTATTTTTAAACAGATAACATTTGTTATTATTTTTCGTGACCTTCAAATACATTTGGAAGAAAGAAATAGGTCATTCATTTTGTATTTAGAAATGAATATAAATTTAACCTACCCTAAAACTAGATAAATATTTTGCTTTTGCTTCAATTATAATTAATTTCGAGTTATCTGAAGGAAAAGCTTATGATTTATACTGTTTGTTCTAACATAGAATGACTTTCAATTTTTTCTGTGTGATATAAATATTGTTTATTGATTTATTATAAAAACTTTTCCATAAGACATGGTTTTTATCATTTTGTCATTTCTTATATATTGGGATAATTTGATTACAATAACGAATTTTGGAGAAAATAAAAATAATAAAAATTCACAGCCAATTAGAACATATTTAAAACAATTAAAAGCAGAATTTTTCATTTAGGATATTATCATTTATACAAGACAATGAGTATTTGATAAAGTGTGCTAATTTGGGGATTATCAATTAACGTTTTATGTTATAAATGTTTTTTAATTTTCTGAATAGTGAAATTAGTTTCTTGTTTAGATTATTTTCCTTTCTTTATTTATGATTACTCATAAATCATATGTAAACTCTGTTATTGAAATTTAAACTTTGGGACAGAAAGAACTCAAAGGTCTCTTTGCAGGTGGAAAGGCCATGTTGGACTCCTTTTACTGCAATGGCCCCTAAATATTATCGAAGATAATCCCTGAACCCTGAAATAGCATTATCCTCTAAAGGACACAAGGTAGCACATATAATACACACATACACACATACACAAACATATACCATGGATTTTAGTATAGGATAAGGTAGTTATCTTAGTAAACTTGTGGAGTTTTATCTTGGCTATATCTCATTTTATTCATTAAAATAATACTTTGAAAATGTTTGTTTTAATAATATATATCAAAAAGTACCTCTAGAGAACTATAGAGTATTATAAAAATCAATTTAATTGTACTTCACTAAGAACTGGTAATATTGAAGAACAAGCCTTAATGTCTGAATTTTTTTTTCATAGAAATCATCTAAATTTCATGAGAATGTTTTAAGGGTCTATTTCTTAAAAAATGACTTATTCATAACATTGAAAATTTTGTTCCCAGATGCTTTGCTGACTAATGTTGACCAGATTGTCCAGGACACACAGGTGAGATGCTTGTTACCTGTACCATATCAGCACCTTAATGGGTGTCATTTTTTTTAATCAGTACTTTTATTTTTTTTCCAAAGCTTACTTGCTTTAATTTTTCTTTAAAGCATTTCCAATGGTATAGACTGAAGTTCAGTTTAAATAAGTTTATAATACTTAATTTAGACTAATAATAGGTTAACTGAACACTTATGATTGATACTATAAAAATAAAATCAATAATGTTAACCATATATGTGACTTAAGAGTCATTCTTTTATTTTTTCTTTTAAGAGTTATTCTTATGGTCATTCCCCTGGTATAATTTTTACAAAAATTATTAAAAAGTTTGTCATAAAAATCTTAATAAAGCTTCACAATGTGGAAACATTGCCCTTAACATAGGAATATATCACTCATATCCATGACCTCTGCACACTAATGGTTGCTGAAATGATATAATATGCCTCATTGAAAGTGGATGAATACTAAGATTTCAGTTATCTAAAATGAATGAAGCCACTTTAAAATGAAGCAAAAGAGTACACATGAAATATTCATGGTATTCCTTTTGTCAGCAACCAATTACTTTTTTTTTAAGTTCCAAATGAGTGTTTGATGCCTGCATTTTAATTGAATCAGAAAGTGTGTTTCCAAAGCAGAATAGCATTTTAGCAATCTGTTCAAACAGCTGGAAGTACCAGCAATTTGCTTAAGGTTTGGCAGAGAAAAATTTTTTTCTGCTTTTTAAAGTTCTAAAAAGGCTATTGATTTATTTGATAGTAGTAAAAATAGGGTCTTGAATTTTTTAAAAGCATTTCTTATTGAAAAGACAACACTAACTTGACAGTCTGTCCTGATTTTCTAATTAAATCCATTCTCTATTTTTTAAAAAAATAATGTTTTTTCTTATGTAATTTCTTTACTGAATTTAGAATTCCAATTCTATATTGAAAAAAAAAAGAGCAGATGGTTTTCTGGAAACAATCAATAGCACAGTGTCTGGCACGTAATTTGTGTTCTATTTTGCATGTGGAACTGACTTCATGTGCTTGCCTTGTTTTACACCTTCATTCCTGTTTCTCAATTTTTAATATCTCTTGCACTGTTCCTGGCTCATACTTACTTCTCCATATCATTCTATCTTCCTTCTCATATCTCCTGCCTTCCCTCCAACTCTAACTTTGATTTTTTTTATAGTATCTACTGATTTGTAAGTTAGGAAGGGAAATAAATGTTTGATTATTTTCAGAAGTACAATCCAGAATAGTGCTAAGTATTGGAATAGTGCTAAGTTTGGAAACAGGGCCAGGGAGATGATTCAGAGAAATCACTTGTAGGGAGTTCCAGGTTCTGTCCTGGCACTCCAAGTTCTTCTGAACTCTACTGAGAACAAACCCTGAGTATCAACACCTGAGTACCACGTTATGGTCCAAAAAAAATAAATAAATAAATAAAATAAAATAAATAATAGTGTCAGGGAATTTAGTCAATTTTAATGACCAGTAATTCATCAACCAGTTACATTTCAGAGGCTATATCACATAATATTGTTTTTACTTATATGTATAGATAGCTAGAAGCAATATATAAAGAAATCTCCTTGGGCACCTGTAATATATTTACTAACTTACAGATCTTCCTAAAACTTTCAACTAGAATTAGATGACCTCCAGTTATTAGCTTCATATTCACTTTGAAAAATAATTTTACAGGTAAAATATCTAAAATTAGTCATAATTTCTCACCGAGGCACAAATACTAATAATCTGGTACATAATTGTCAATGTTCTGTTATTTCTATATGTAACAAATGCTTTCTATTATATTTATATAGTGAATATAAATATCATTTTAAGAAACCATATAAGTCTTCATTATCTGTAAAAATGACTACTTATGTCACTTTCATAGAAACTTTCCATGTTTTGCTACTTTTTCTATAAATAAAAGAATAATTTTAACAAAATTTAGTGATACAACATTCATCAATCATCTTCTTGCTACATTTCTATTAACAGATTTGTCACCGTCTGATGTTAGTGCAAAAGTTCTTGGAGCCTATTGAATTATTTTTTGCTATCGCAGGCCTCATTTGTACTGCTTTCAGCATAAAGAACAAATGTGCACCTTTGAAGAGGCTGACCCATGTGCTCTCAATCTTCATGTGGCCTTTCACACTGTCAGCAGTACCTTGCCATGTGTGAATGAGGCGAGGCAGAGTGCTGACAGTTCTTGTGCTCACACTTCTTCTCAGATCTGTTTTTTTTAGCTAATCATAGTGAGATATCTGCTACGATGATCTTTTTTTCCTTGAGAGTAGGGTGTTAGTACATTTATTTTATTCCCATTAGCTAGAACACACAAATGCCAATTCTCTTCCATAGAAACCTTTCTTCACATGTAAAGAAGAAGCATAAAGTAGCTTAATGCACCACATAAATAATTCTACAATGAAATTCTAAGATTCTCATCACACTGCAGTAAATTAAAAGAAAAAGGAATGACTAAAAATTAGTGATAATCATTACTGCATAAATAAAAAGATACCTAGATATAGAGTAACCATATGTCCATAAATATTTCTATATTTAAACAAATGATAAATCATGTTTTGATAGTTAAAATATAATGTTGACTAGTTTATATTTATAATAAAATTACTTAAATTTATTAAAGTATAAAATAAAACTTATTAAAAAGTATCTGCTGGCATCAGACTAAGCAAAATTTTATACATTGTGTGTATATATTTAAATAGGGCCTGAGAGGTAGCACAGCGGTAGTGCATTTGCCTTGCACGCAACCTATCCAGAACAGACAGGTCGAGTTCCAGCACCTCTTATGGTCCCCTGAGCCAACCAGGAGAAATTTCTTAGAGCAGAGCTAGGACTAACTTCTGAGAGCCACCGGGTGTGACCTAAATCCAGTAAATAAATAAATAATAAATAAGCCAATAGATCTTGCTTATTCTATGATTACTTGCACTAACCATTAATATAATAGTTTCTGGATATGAATACATTTAAATTATTATTATTATTATTATTGCATTAATCAAAATATTATTTTAAATTTAAGCTGTCATTATTTATTCTGCTGCAAATGCAATAAGCATAAGAATGCCTGGGCATATCCCTAGCACTGCATGTTCCCTCAAGTACTGCCAACAAACCCCAGATATTTAAAATAAATGGAGGAGGACCTGAGTACTGTCAGGCATAGCCCAAAAAGCATAAAAAAATATGCAGTATTAGAGAGATATGCATTCACTCATGTTGCAGCATAGGTAAAATCATTTTCACAAATGTGACAAATTTTATTTTTTATGAACTGTTTTATAATAAGCCTATGCTCAATTTAAGAAGTAAAATATAGAAAAGAGCTCAAAACTGATTCTTCATAGTACACGTAATGAAAAAATTTAGGTGAGAACTAAGCTTCATCTGTTGAGAATTTCTTATAGGATTATGTAGTGAATTACATATAGGCTTCTGGAAATTTAAGTATTTATAAATGCTGAATCTGATTTTAAAAAAAGCATTAAGGCATTTGACTTGCTTAAAGTTGACCCTGGTTGGCTTCCAGCACCTCATATAGTCTTCTGCGCCTCCAAGAGTGATTAATTATCAGTACAGAAGTAGGTTAAGCCCTGAGTACTGCCGAATATGGCCCCAACTCACTCAAGTAAAATAAATAACTATGAATTGTATGTAGATTTGTATTTTTGCTTAACGAAAATAATGCTATATCCACAAATGGATTTGTACTTCAGATAGACTTCAACATTTTTTAAGAAGTAAACAATTAAGTACATATCTAGGAACATTTATTTTGGGGAGAGATTGATCGAACACCTGGCTATTCTCTGGCTCTGTGCTCAGGTGAGGTGCCAGGGATGAAATTCTGGTAGGCTTTGTGCAAGCTAAGCACTCTACCTACTGAACTATCTTTCTGCTTCCCAAAACATTTAACAATTTTTATTAAAAATTAAGTGTACCTTTTGATTTTTATTTGAGCATTGCAGTAATTAGAAAAAACATACTTATCCCTAGTCAGTCATAATCTCCAAAACTTATTTGTATTTTAGATAACCTTAATATACTGGATAAAAATATCTCAAAGATTTTAATTTTATTTTCTTTCACAGTTATTTTTCTTAAATTTTTAATAGTTTTATTTAAGCACCATGACTGCAAACACATTTGTAGTTGGGTTGCAGTCATAAAAAGTACACCCCCCTTCACCATTTCACAGTTCTTAATTATGACAATAGCCTAATCCTGATATTAACAGTAATTTTCCACAATCCATTCAATATTGATATTTTTACATATTTTTATGTTGAAGTAGCATTTTTTTACATTTTAACTATATTTATAACTTTTATTTACTATTCTTAATTTTTATTAGTACTGTTAATAAGACTTCTAAAACAATTTCATAAATTTCATGATTTTTACTATTAATTGATAACTATGACTATATCATATTTTGCTGTCTACATTTTAATTTTTCTCACATTTTAATATAATTGGTATATAATTTTTATTTTTGTGGTGTTCTCATAACTGTTTCTCATCTTTTGAGCTTCATGAAATCATTGTTAATGTTTTCTCATTGATGTAAATTCAAACATGTTATTTTAAATATCCTAAATATAGGAACTTTCTTGTGCTTCATCATCTGAGTTTCAATAGTGACTGTAACTTAAAAATATAGACTGTAGTTCTTCAGTGCTATTTTGTTTCCTATTCTCAAATTTAACAGCTTTTATATAAACCAAATTTCCACATTGTCATTAATATTTTTATGTGATGTAAAATCGAATCAGAAACAATTTTGAATAGATAAACTTGTAGAATACTTAACAATAAAGTAGGTTTTCTGGAAGAATTAATTACAACCCAAATCAACTACTTATGTTTCTTACTGTATTTTTCCTGAGTATATTATCTTCCTTATGTGGAAATATACGTATGAAAATAAATTTAAAAATGTTTCACAGGATCAGAGAGATAGCAAAATGGTAAGGCATAGTTATTGGCGTGGTCCATCACAGGACATGACATGTGGTGGTTCAAATCCCAGTATACCATGTGGTCTCCTGATCCTGCCAGGAGTGACTTCTGAGCACAGAGCCAAGAGTAACCCCTGAGTGATGCCAGGTATATCCCAAAAATCAAAAAAATTTTTTTTACAAAATGAACTATACTATGCATCCAGCAGATAGTAAATTATATGAATCCATCTTATTAAAAAGTAGTATTTCCATGCTTTTTCATATATTTCAGTAAAGTACAGAAAGATACTTTTATTAAAGTACATTAAAAAGTAATTGTTTTACAAGGGAGGGCACCAGGACCAAACAGATGTATGATCACTGATAGTAAGCTAGACAAAGAGGGGAACACCTTCTCTAGCAGCCCCGGGGAGGGGGGGGGTTGATGATGGTGGATATGGGTTGCAGAAATGGAACGGGGAAGGGGGGAGGACAAATTTTGTAGTGGGTATTCCCCTGATTCAATGTTAATATGTACCTAAAATACTAATGTGAAAGATATGTAAGCCACTATGATCAAAATAAACATTTTAAAGTAATTGTTTTATAAATAGGACACACATAATTGTATACTCTTTATTATTACTATGTTATTATATACTACCCTATTATCTAACCTCAAACTTCCCACACAAATAATTTCAGCACAGAAAATTAAAGAAACATGTCAACAAATTATATGAAATATTACATTGGTAAATAAAAATATTTTTATAAATTTTTATATATTTTATATCCCTCAATTTGTTAACATGCAATTGCTCTGGAATGAGCAGAAAATAATCTATTTTATGTATATGGAATTATATATTTATTAAAAGTTAATTTTAGGGGGCCGGGCGGTGGCGCTGGAGGTAAGGTGCCTGCCTTGCCTTGTGCTAACCTATGATGGACCATGGTTCAATCCCCCGGTTCCCCATATGGTCCCCCATGCCTGCCAGGAGTGACTTCTGAGCGAACAGCCGGGAGTAACCCCTGAGCGTCATCGGGTGTGGCCCAAAAACCAAAAAAAAAAAAAAAAGTTAATTTTAAATCTGCAAGGATAAAGGTTATAAGTATTTCAACATTTATGAGTTTTATGAGTACTAAAATTATTAGATAAAAATATTTATTTCATATTTAACATTATATCTCATTTCATATCCTCAAATTTTCTCTGTTCAAGAGCTTGTTAATTTTCACATTTTACATGTGAGTAAAGAAGCTACAATGAAAATAGAGGTTTTACTATTTTTTTTGTTTTTGTTTTTGTTTTTGGGTCACATCCGGCAGCGCTCAGGGGTTACTCCTGGCTCCATGCTCAGAAATTGCTCCTGGCAGGCATGGGGGACCATATGGGGCACCGGGATTCAAACCGATGACCTTTTGCATGAAAGGCAAACGCCTTACCTCCATGCTATCTCCCGGGCCCCGGTTTTACTATTTATAATTAAACTTTAGAAAATGTAAATCTATTCTTAAAATTAGAAGAAAATAAAACCACCAAAGGCTATGTAAAACAAAAGAGTAACCTTCAATTGTAATATAAAGATATCTGTTTTAAAACTTTGTATTATTTAAAGTTCATTGTAAATGCTTTTGAAAACTTAAGTGGCATGCATTAATGATTAGTGTCTTTTTCCTTTTCTCTTGAGAATATAAATATTAAAAAAAATCAATGCAAAGGAAAATTTCATGTCACAATTTAACTTTAGCTTGGATATCTATTTATACTTGATACATTCATATTTCTTTTTAATGATATTCTTTTATTTATCTTTATGTATTATATTTTATTTGCTTTTATGTATTCATCACTGTTTTAAGATCATATACGTACATGAAGATAGCTTGCAAATGTGTAATTTATATTCTGTAGTAAGATTCCTCCTTTTGGTCTCCAGTTGTGGTGGTGGTTCTTTTGTTTTTGTTTTGGGGTCATGTCCAGTGGCAATTAGTCATTGCTCCTAACTCTGTGCACAGAAATTATTCCTTGCAGGCTCGGGAAACCATTATGTCATACCAGGGATCGAACCCAGAGTATAGTTTTATTAGTTCTTGTTTGTTTGTACAACGATGACTCATTAGCTCTGTGTTTTCTTTCTCCCATTCCCACCCCCCCTTTTTTCCTTCCCTTTCATTTTAGAGGCTGGAATTAATATGAAGAGCACTACTTCTTTCTCCTGAATAAAAAGTTGCCACTGATATTTTTACTGGATAAAATTTAAAAATGTTTTAATTCACAAAGGATAATTGTTGAGTGGTGTTCTGGAAGAAACTATCACTGAACTGAAGCAGATGTTTCTGATGATGGCGGAACTGGCTCCATCAGATCATGGTTCATAACCTTTTAAAACTTTTTGTTTTCTTCTGGCTTACTAGATTTTTTTTTAAAGAAGGAAAGGAAAAAAATAAAAACCCTACATTGGCTTCGAGTTCTGTATCAATCCATGTTACATTACCATCCATGATTTAAGACTGTAGAATCTTGAATAATCTATATCACTTTAACAAATAAATGTTTTATTATGACAGAATTTGCACTCTGTCTGATTTTTGAAAATACTAATTACTTTGAGTATGAATGGTGAAATGATAATTATAATGATGAACAATACTATTTCACATTTGTGTAGGGCAAAAGCCTTCAAGGATCACAAATTACTTTAGTAAATAGGGTGTTTCTTTTATTATTTGATTGCAGTCGTTTCTATTTGAAATTAATACAGATATTTAAAGCACTTTACAGAAATTTTATGTGTTACTAGTAAGACAGTTGTCAGGGATCCTGTAGTCAAACTTCAGAAAGCAAGGATAACTTTAGAAAGCTACAGATATATTCCTGTAGAGCTAATAAAAACATGTTTTATTTCTGTTTGTTTTATCTTTGTTTTTTTATTTATTTATTTATCTATTTATTTTTGGGTTTTGGGTCACACCCGGCAGCTCTCATGGGATACTCCTGGCTCTACACTCAGAAATCACTCCTGGCAGGCTCGTGGGACCATATGTGATTCCAGGATTCAAACTACCATCCTGCTTGCAAGGCAAAAGCCTTACGTCCATGCTATCTCTCCAGCCCCATAAAAACATGTTGTAATAATTTTAGGTCTTACCCTTATTTTTAAGTTCAGTGCTTTTAATTTTGAATTATTCTGGATAAATAAATTTTCAACAATATATAAATG
Source organism: Crocidura indochinensis (assembly GCA_004027635.1). Taxonomy (NCBI): domain Eukaryota; kingdom Metazoa; phylum Chordata; class Mammalia; order Eulipotyphla; family Soricidae; genus Crocidura; species Crocidura indochinensis. Next base: position 93,365 of record PVKC010000042.1, read on the forward strand.
AAAGTAAGATATTGATTAATAAATGTTATTATACATATACATGCTTATCCAAACTTAGTACTTAAGATCTGATCCCAGAGCCCAACAGGCCTCAATAAACACCTATTATTGAGTAATACCAATGTGATATTCACTCAGATTTCTATATTTACACAGGGTAAGTATTATTATAGAATTCAAAGATGCTTATATTTATAGTTACTTTGATGACAGTAATAAGTTAAATTAAAATCAGTATAAATTACAATGTTATTATACATTATTTTTAGATTTCAGGAACATATTTAGAGATTAAGTTTTGTTTTTTGAGTGTTCTGTTGATTATGTATTGATTAAAAGCAGTATTTTATTATTTTATTTAATTATTTAAAACTAAAAATGTCAGAAGACCTTTTGTCTTCTAAGAAATTTAAGATAGTCTACTTACTATTTCACATCTTTTAAATTACAATAAATATCAATCTATTCAAAGATGCTGAATAGTAACATCATTGGACAGAAGTTGGGATCTCTAATTTCACTAGATTACCATTTTTTACATATGTACACACACTTCAACACATAATACATGATTGAGGAAGGAGTAACAGTTTAATGCCAAAATGTTGCAATTAAATTGTGACTTTAGATAATTAACTTAATTATCTTTCTTAGTAACATAATTTGTCCCGAACAACCCTATTTGTTTATATGTAAATGTGCATATGCTTACAAAAATAGTTATGGTGACAAAAATGAGACAAATTGAGCCAAAAGTCTGTCTATGGGTGTCTGTTACTCTTCTGTTGTATTCAACTTTCCTCCTCAAATTTAAACTTCTATGAACTCAATTGGCTTTCCTGGATCTCAGCATTGAGCTTAAATCTTTACAGTCTTTCATTGGAAAAGTTTTAAAGTTTCTTCAAGGGCCATTTTGTTTATTTTGCCTGTCTTCCTACTGTCTTAGAGTTTATTATGCTTTTCTTAATGATAATTAAGACATTTTCTTAATGATAATTGACATTTCTATATCTTATATTTTTATTATTGCTCTTCAATGAGCATATTTTAAAATTAATAAAACTAATAAAATTAATATTATATTCATTTGTTTAAACTGAAATTAATATTATATTCATTTTGTTTTCAGCTTTGTCCCCTAAATATAAACCCAAGTTCCCATTTACATTCAAACATATTTAACTTGTTTTACTTTTTCTTTTACATACAAGTAAGATGACAGAGTCTTTGATATAAGTATACAATGAGCAATTGTTTCATGAGCAGATATTTATTTTATTTATTTATTTTTGGTTTTTGGGCCACACCCAGTAACACTCAGGGATTACTCCTGGCTATACCTTCAGAAATAGCTCCTGGTTTGGGGGACCATATGGGATACCCTGTATCGAATTGTGATCCATCCTAGGCTAGCACAGTAAGGCAGACGCCTTACCCCTTGTGTCATTGCTCTGGCCTCGAGATATTTACTTCTAATACATGGCATGGTATTAAGACAAGCCAAATGTAGTCTAATAGCTAACTTGAATTGATTATTATCAAATAAACAAAAGCTTTAAAAAAAAACAAGTGAAATAACTGCAAGTAGCCTGCTGAACTAAAAATATACTTATGTATTAATATTTATGGAAAACTAGTAGATTATATACAATTCAATTCGTGTCATCATACATCTTCAGAAACACAAGAAAACAAAAGGATTTTTTCAATATTATATAGGTAAGTACACCTTAAAAGAAAATGTCAAAATTAGGTAAATCTAGTCATAACTTATAAAAAAATCTCAAAGCAAATATTTATAAGAAAGCATTATTATTGGTTTAAATTAATAGCACAGAAAAGAAATTGATGATTTTATTAGATTCTTCATGTATATTTAGTAGGTTTCACATTAATAACTAAATTTTTCGCTACTAAATAACATATTTTATTTTATTCATTTGTAACATTTTAATACTTTTGTTTGTAAAAGTATATATTTATTTACACTGTATAACAGTTGTATCTGTTTGAGTTATTTTGACTATATGCCTAAGAATATAAGTTAATATTACTTAAATGTTAAATAATTTTTGTTAATAGCAACTATTTTCCATTACAAAGATATCATTTTACATTTACTCCAATATAGTGCAAGTATGCATACTCTGATTTCCATTCATTTATAATTTCGTGGTAGTCAAACTTGGAGGTGTAAATTATTTTATGGTACTGCTAAATTGCATTTCCCTAGTCACTAATAATACTAAGTTGATGTGATCACTGGTGATTTCTATATTATTTGGGGGGAAGACAATTTCAAATTCCTTGCCCAGTTTAAAATTAAATTTAATTCTTTCATCACAAAATTATAAATATTCTATTTTCTCAAGATATTAGAAATTTATATTATTTGAAGATTGTTGTCAAGATTATTTTCATTTTCTTTATATTGTCTTTAATGAGCAAAGTGCATTTTTATGGAGTCTGATTATTAATTTTTTATAAAATTCATTGTTCAATTCAAGTCAATCATTTTATAACTGTTTCCTCTATAAGTTCTTAATTTTAGCTCTTCTATTTAGGTTACTAGTCAATTTGAGTAAATGTCCATATGTGATTTGATATAAAACAATCTTCTTTTTTTAGATGTGGAAATTGTACTGTCCCAGTTTCACTTGTTGAAAATAATTCTTTCCTCACTTGGAAATCATTTTTACCTGTAGACTTGTCAAAATCATTTGACCATAATTTTATTATATGTATATATCTAAACCTCATAATCCATTTCATTTGGTCTATATTACTGTATTGACTAAGCTTTGATTAATCTTATACTTTAAGTTTTAAAACCAGAAAGTGTTTATGTTTTATGTGCTTTTTCAGGCTAGTTGGGCTATCACAATTCCATATAAGTTTAAAGAATGTCTCTTTTTTAATCTGAAGAATGGTAGATAGTATTTTATTAGGAATTATTGATAAGATTGGTTAATATTTACCTTTATAAAATATTGCCATTAAATCCATAATCTTGACATGTCTTTCTTATCATTTGGAACTTTCATTTCAAGAGTGTTTTTTAAATTTTCATTACACACATCTCTTCAAATAATTTTATTCCTAAAAATTTAAACTTTTAAATGATCTTCAAATTTGAACTGCTCTTTTGATTTCCATTTTAAGTCTTCATCATTGGTACTAAAATAATAGCAGAATTTTCTGAATGTTAATCTTGAACTATATATTTTGGTCATATTTGTTTATTAGCTCCAGTAGCTATATTTTGAATTATCTAACATTACTATATAGAGATCATACATTATGTAAATGAGTTGGTTTTTTTTACTATGGGAAATTTGAATTATTTTTTTATCTAAATACCTTATCATATTCATTTTACTTTTAACTCAGAAAACTTTCAGTATATAAAGATTAGTATGATGTAAACATGAGTTTTTCAAAACTGTCCTTTTTCATGTTGAAGTTGTTCTCTTAGTTCCTAGTTTCCTGGTGGTTTTATGAAAAAAAGATGTTGAGTATGGTCTCCCTTTTTTCTCAGTGGCCATTAAGATGATCATATATTGTTATCACTCTGACTTTATTTTACCTATGAGGTAAATAACCTTTTATCACCTAAATATTCCTAAACTAAAACTCATTTGTCACAAAGTATTATGACTTCAATTTATTAGTATTGTTAATGACTTTTGCTTAGCTATACACAATGAATATTGACACATAATTTTGTTTGTTTTTTTGAAGTATTTCTATAAATATATTATCTAGCTTTTAAAAATGATTTGGAAAGCTGTTTCTCTTTTTCTATATTTTTAAAATAATTTAAAAGATGGTTTATATCCTATATGCATTTTTTGTATGTGGGTGTGTGTGGATGTGTATTTTAAAATTTTAGGATTAGCCATCTGTTCCTATAGTTCATTTGTTGAAATATTTTGGATTATTGATTCAATTTATTTAATTTATCCTTTTGATATTTTACATTTTATGAATTACTTTACACAGTTTGTCTATTTCTAGGACTTTGTCAATTTCTGATTGGCTATTTCATACTTGAATATATAATAATTTGTAGTACTCTTTAACTTAATTTTTATAAAGTTACTTATATCCACCCTTTACCTGGCTTATTGAAGGATTTAGTATATTATTATAAAATTATAGCTTCAATTTTTTGTTTGCCTCATGTACATTGAGACATTTTAGTGCATGTTAAATTTGTTACAATACCTTGATGAAGATACTGATTTTAGATAGTTGTTATCATGAATTTTATTATTGATTATTAATTTAATTAATTTAATTTTACAAGGCTCAGTTAGTATATATTAATTTTCACATCTATTTTGCTTGTTTATAACAAAATATCATGTATTTCTATTATGTATTGACCTCAATTTTTATTTTTCCAATTGAAATCCATCAGTCACCTAAGTCTTAGTAACTAATTTATATGCCAAATACTTTGTCATGAACACATTATCAACCTCTAGAAATGTGCTTTTAATCAACATTTTCAAATTCAACCTCATCAACTCAGCAGCAAACAATACTTTTCTACATGTTAGTAAAGAGGTTCATAAACTGTCTATCCTAGGGGGCGGTGGTGCTGGAGGTAAGGTGCCTGCCTTACCATGATAGCCTTGAACTGACCGAGGTTCGATCCCCCGTGCCCCAAATGGTCCCCCCAGGCCAGGGGCGACTTCTGAGCGCATAGCCAGGAGTAACCCCTGAGCGTCACTGGATGTGGCCCAAAAGCAAAAAACAAAACAAAACAAAAAAACTGTCTATCCTAATGATGTGAGTATCAACATAAAGTTAATAGAGAAAAAGAAAGTAAAAGTACAATGCATTGCAAAGAAATTTATTATCTATGTATATTGAAAACTTATTCACAACTCTTAGCAGTATAACATGTTAAAAGTAAAGAAAATCCATTACTGCAATCTGCTTAGAGATTAATTGCTATTATGAAGACACTTGAAAATGTATTTTTTGAAAAAAATTATTTTAAGTTGCATTCTTGTTGTTGCTTCATTGTAAAAAAAAAAAAAAAAAAACAGGAAAAAAAAACCCATCAGACTCTTTAGAAAGGCTGGGCCCAGATAGGGCATAAAATAGAATTACTTTACTCTTATTTAGAGAGTGTGAAAAAAACAATGTCTAAAATGAGAAAATAGTGAAGTTTAAATTGTTTTACATTTTCTGTTGAAATATGTAAAAGTATGCATTGAGTTATATGTTTACAGAATTAAAACATGTTCACAGAACTCTATATGTTTACATAATTAACTATATGTTAATAACAAGATGAATAACAAATATATGTGTTTCTTTTTAAACTTCTTCAAATATATTTTATGGGTGTCATACAACAGAAATAAATAGGTTAATCTTAAAATCATCAATATTTAGGTCATATATAAATGTGCAGACAATTGGTGTCAGTATATCTCAGCTATATGAACAAATACACACATCCATGCATTATAAGTAGCAGAAACTCATTGCTCACTATTCTAGAGGCCAAAAAGATCAAAATGTCAATGTAACTGTGTTGGTTGTATTAATTAATTGTTGGGGCACACCCGGTGACATTCAAGGATTAATTACTCCTGGCTATGCATTCAGAAATTGCTCCTGGCTTGGGCGACCATATGGGTCTGGGGGATCGAACCGTGTCTGTCCTGGGCTAGTGCCAGCAAGACAGGCGCCTAACTGCTCAGTGCCACAGCTCTGGCCACAGTTTTATTAATTCATTTTTTTTCTTTTTTTCTTTTTCTTTTTTTTTTTTTTTTTTTGGTTTTTGGGCCACACTGGTGACTCTCATGGGTTACTCCTGGCTATGCGCTCAGAAGTTGCTCCTGACTTGGGGGACCATATGGGAAACCGGGGGATCGAACCGTGGTCTGTCATAGGCTAGCGCAGGCAAGGCAGGCACCTTACCTCCAGCGCCACCACCCGGCCCCTATTAATTCATTTTTTAAAAAATATATAATTATTTAAAATCTGTGGTTACAAGGTTGTTCACAATAGCTTTTTCTCTCTGTATTCTTTTAATTTTTTTTTAAACTGTGATTTCCAATATTGTTGCTGAAGGGCTAACATGCCTCTCATTTTATCTCTTTCAGCGCCCATTTCTTTTTCAGAGTGTTTATTTCCAACAATCATTGTCATACTGGTCCCTTTTCTGTCCTAACCAAACCCACCCCCCACCCCCCATTTGTGGGAAACTTCCTACGATGGACTGGTCCTTATGGCCTTCATCTTATTCTTTCTGGATAGTATTACCATACCAACTTATTTTATTTTATATCTCACAAATAAGTGAGATCATGCTATGTCTATTCCAGTCCCTTTGACTCATTTCTCTTATTAAGATACTCTCTGAATTCATTCATGCATAGGCAAATTTCATGATTTCATTTTTCATAAGAATTGTATCATATTCCATTGTGCAGATATGCCACAATTTCATCTATTCATCTGTTCTTGGGCACTTGGGCTTTTTAAAGGTCCACCTCCTGCTTCAGCTTCAGAGTCATTGCTTTATCATTTATTCTCACTCTACAACCATGCTAATTAAGACAATTGTAATTTAGTAATTCTCCGAATTACAATTCCAGTCATTGTATCACAAATGTTTATAGTCCTATTTTGAAACTGCCCTCATCACTTTAGCCAATGAACTCAAACTATATTTCAGTTTTATTTATCCTCTCTTTATATAAATATGTATATTTCCTTTTATGTTTGTATGCCTTTGAGATAAACTGGTAGTCATATTCAAATTCGAATTTTCTAATAATACTTCAAAGAGTATTTTACATATAGGTTGCACATATTTTATTTGTAAAAGCAATGCAGGAGCTATTATACACAGAACTGGAGAATGGCAAATTTTGAGTCAGTAATAAGAAAGTAAGAATAATATGAAAGAGTGTAATAAAATTATAATAATAGTTCACAAAGGTGATTAACTAGTAAGTACCAGTGAAACTGTATCTTTTAATTAAGTAAACACTTTCATAGCATTTTTGCTAAAATTCTATACTTCTTAATCTTTGGGTTATTGAGATAGTAAATAGGTAATGAAAATACTATAAATGTTAAAAAAAGCTGCTGTTAGATTGAGAGCCTTTGACTGTTTGTTTTTGTGTCACACCTGGTGACGCTCAAGGGTTACTCCTGGCTATATGCACAGATATCGCTCCTGCCTTGGGGGACCATATAGGATGCGGGAGATTGAACTGCTGTCCTTCCTAGGTTAATGTGTGCAAGGCAGACGCCCTACCATTTGTGCCACTGCTTCGACCTCATGAGAGCCTTTTTAAGAGAATAAATACATGCATAAGAGGCAAAAATCCAAATAAGTTTTATTAATGCATATGAATATAATTAATAGAGAAAAATAAATAATTTACTAATGTTTCTATTTCATAGTTTGATATCTGAAAATGTAATAAATAACAAGGAGATGTAAAAGATGAGAATCATAAAATGTTATTTTTTATAATATAAAGTTTTATATTTTAGAGATAGTATTATAAACTTTAATTTTGAGGCTAGTTATATAAATATATGTACCTATATGTTATATAATATAAAATTTAAGCTACCATTCATGAGTGCTTAGTGTTCTTTTATCATTCCTTAGGAAAAATACTTATTTTTTTTGACAAATCCTTGCAGATTCATAAAATAATCTTCACTATCTTTCCCTCTACATTTATGTTAGTTTACTCAAAATTTTTTCTTTGTTTGTTTTTGGGTCACACTTGGCAGCTCTCAGGGGTTACTCCTGGCTCTATGCTCAGAAATTGACCCTGGCAGGCTTGGTGGACCATATGGGATGCTGGGACTCGAACCACCATTCTTCCACATGCAAGGCAAATGCCTTACCTCTATGCTATCTCTCTGACCGCTAGTTTACTCCAATTTAAAGATTCTTCTGAAAAAACTTTGAAACCCCTTTAATATGTTGGCTGTCTTCCCTGTACTATAGGATTTGGCTCAAGTGAATTAATTAATAGTTCCTTAGAATTGTAACTAGCCATAATTTGTTATGTATTGTTTTATATTTTTATTAATTATTTTATTCATGTTTTAGCTGTTCATTTTATGTGTAATTATATGAATTATATATAATTAATTATATTTACTTAATTTAATCTAGAAAGATTATCATAAATAGATATAAATTGAGTTTCTTTGCTATTTTGTTATTATTTTTTTGTTTTTGCTTTTGTTTTTTCGGGCCACAACCATTTAATGCTCAGGGGTTACTCCTGTCTAAGAGCTCAGAAATTGCCCCTGAATTGGTGGGACCATATGGGACGCCAGGGGATCGAACCGCGGTCTTTCCTTGGCTAGCGCTTGCAAGGCAGACTCCTTATCTCTAGCGCCACCTCGCCAGTTCCTAATAAGAAAAAAAAATTCCCATTCATTTCAGGCTGATGTGTTTTTAGTGCTCTGCAATTTTCAACTGCCTTTTTTGGCAAATGTTTGAATAAATTGCCCTCAAGAATTGTGTTGATTATTTGTTTATGTTTTTAAACATAATTTTATTAGTGTGGAAAGCTATTATTTGCCATGATTATTTGGATGCAACCATTCTATCATGTACAACTCTATCTTTTAATATAAAAAATCACATGGTATATTAATTTCATAATTACTAAACAGCAACATTCCAACACTGCTTTTGAAAAATAATTTGGAAAAATACAACTTGTTCATATATAATTCTAATTATATGGCCTAACTTTCTAATGATATTTCTACTTTAAAAATATCAAAATAAACAGTGCAGTATAGATAAACCTCTATGCAATTATCTATTTTTTAACATTAAATGATACAAAATAGTTTTTATGTTCTCATAATTTTATAATCTTCATAATAATCTCAAATATTCATCTGTATCAGGAAATCTGTGGAACTTAAGTGTCTTGGACTTTGCATCTTAGTCTCATTACTTAGAATTAATTTAAAGTAAGAAATGGAGAATAAAACTCAGAAACGTGGTTAAATCAGTTATTGTAATAAAAAGCTGAAAAGTTAAAAACCTATTTAGAGCATTTGATCAAAACTGTATCTCTACAAAAATATTTTATTGTGAGGATTGAAAAATGTTACATAGGTGATATTCAATTAACATCTCAGTTAACATAAATATTTCATAAAAATTATTAGTGATGGTCAACTAAATGTTTCTTACTTTCATTAACCAAGAAGTTGAATATTTCCTGAAAAGTGCTTTGATTATATATTTCTAGTTTTTCTTCACTGTATTTTTTATAAAAATAACATTGAATATAACTTTATTTACATTAAAAGAGAAATGAAGGGGCAAAGCAGTGGCGCTAGAGGTAAGGCATCTGTCTTACAAGCGCTAGCCTAAGACGGACCACGGTTTGATCCCCCAGCATCCCATATGGTCTCCCCAAGCCAGGAGCATTTTCTGAGCTCATGGCCAGGAGTAACCCCTGAACATCAATGGATGTGGCTCCAAAACAAAAACATAACAAAACAAACAAAAAAATCGAAATATATTTTATTAAATCCTTACTTTACTCAGTGATACCCTATCAACATTTTATATTTAATCCCTATTTGAGGGTCCATTGTACTTTTACAACAGTTGTCCTCTACTATGTCTGTATCAAATAATACTAAGCATAAAAATTTTCCCCCACCCCCCTCGGCATAAAATTTTAATTATCATCCATACTTACTTTTCTAAAATTGTTGTAATTTTTACATATATAAATTAAGTACTCTAATAAGCCTTAAAATTCAAGCACCAAAACCTATGTAATATTTAATTTACATTGCAATATGTCCTTATACTATACCTAATTATTTTGACCATAAAAAAGACAAGAAAAAATGTTAAACTTTTTAAAGGATTATGTTGTCAGGTACCTAGCACTTCTTATATATATGTGTGTAGATATATAAAAGACATAAAAGATATATAAAAGATATATCTATACATATCTCAAAATGATTCCTATGATTATTATAACATTATTTTATATAGAGTAAATAAGTAAGTAAACTTAGTAATTTATAAAAATTTTAATAATCCCAGTGTAAATTAAATCATTAAAATGATAAAATAAATCTAACATTTATTTTAAATCAATAAAAATATATACTCTATAGTTTTATTATGTAACAATAACTTTATTTCCTTTTATTTTGGAAACCACCACAAGCCAAGGCCCCAGGAAATGATGTTTTTGTTTTTGGTTTTGGTTTTGGTTTTTCAGGCCACACCCGTTTGATGCTCAGGGATTACTCCTGGCTAAGCACTCAGAAATTGCCCCTGACTTAGGGACGCTGGGGGATTGAACTGTGTCCTTCTTGGCTAGCACTTGCAAGGCAGACATCTTACCTCTAACACCTCTAACGCCACCTCCTCCGCCCCGGATATGATGCTTTTGAAAGCCTCTGGATCTGCATTACCCAGGCTACCACAAAAGTACTTCTGAGGCCTTGTGGGCCTTATCTCGCGGTGTATGGTACTTCCATGTCCGTGCTCTCAGATGGTTGAGCGAGAACATATGGTGGCCAACTGTATTCACATAACATCCCTTAATCCTTAACTTTTCTTTCCAACCTTATATAAACCTCATGAAAAAAAAAATGGGGAGAAAATGAACAGACACTTCCTCAAAGAAAAAATAAAAATTGCCAAAAGAGACAAGAAAAAAATGCTCCAAGTCACTAATCATCAGGGAGATGCGATCAAAACACAAATGAGGTATCATCTCATGCCAGAGAGACTGGCACACATCACAAAGAACAAGAACAATCTGTAATGGTGGGGTCGTGAGGAGAAAGGAACTCTCATTCACTGTTGGATGAAAATGCTGTCTAGTACAGCCATTATGGAAAAAAATATGAAGATTCCTCAAAAAACTGTAAGTTAAGCTCTCATATGATCCAGCGATACCATTCCTAGAAACACAAAAAAGCAATACAAGTATGCCTTCTGCTCAGCTATATTCATTGCAGTGTTCTGGAAACAACCAAGATACCCTTCAACAGATGAATGTCTAAAGAAACGGTAGTACATATACATAATGGAAAATTAGTCAGGAGAGATGAAGTCATGAAATTTTCCTATGCATGTAAGGGCATGGAAACTATTATGTTGAGTGAAATAAGTCTGTGTGAGAGAGATAGACACAGAATAGTCTCACTCATCTATGGGATTTAAGAAAAATAAAAGACATTACTGTAATAATGACCAGAGACAAAAGATAAAAGAGCTGAATGACTGACTTATTCCATGAAGTTTTCCACAAAGAGTGGTGATTGCAGATAGAGAAATAATTATACTAACAACTAGCATGACAATGTTAATAAGTAAGAGAAGTAGAATGCCTGTCTCAAGGGGCCGGAGAGATAGCACAGTAGTAGGGTGTTTGCCTTGCACGCAGCCAACGTGAAAGGGAACTGGTTCAATCCCCAGGATCCCATATGGTTCATTATCCTTCCAGGGGTGATTTTTGAGTGCAGAGCCATGAGTAACCACTGAGTATTTCTGGGTGTGACTAAACTACCAACCAACCAATCAATATATAAATAAAGTTAAAAAATTATATTATCTGTCTCGAATATAGGCAGGGTGTGGGGGAAGAGGTAGATTTGGGTCACTGGTGGTGGGAATGTTTCAATGGTGAAGTGGGGTGTTCTTTTTATGACTGAAATTCAACTGCAAACATTTTGTAATCATGGTTCTTAAATAAAGATATAAAAATTTTAATTCTGCATATTTTTATAGCCACAAAGTCTGCCCCAAAGGTTGTGTAAGAGAAGCATTACTTAGCGATTGTAAAGACCACCTATTAAATGCATCAAGTATAGGGAATTTATATAGGTTCCATAATTATTATCACTGGAAATCTATGGAAAAGATTTTATTATAAATAATATTTTGGGAGCGGAGCAGTGATGCAGCGATAAGGTGTCTGCCTTGAGCCTACTAGCCTAGGACAGACTATGGTTTGATTTCGTGGCTATCTATATGGTCCCCCAAGCCAGAAGCAACTTCTGAGTGCATAGCCAGGAGTAACCTCCGAGCATTACAGCCTATAAACCAAAAACAGAAAAGAATATTTGAATTTTGGGGAAGTTAGGGGCTGGAGAGGTGGTGCAAGAGGTAAGGCATTGTCTTGAACATACTAACCTAGGAGGGACCAATGTTCGATCTCCTTCCCCCTCCCCCCACATCCCATCTGGTCCCTCAAGTGATTTCTGAGCACATAGCCAGGAATAACCCCTGAGTCTCACCAGTGCGGTCTAAAAAAACAAAAACAAACAAAGAATATTTGAAGTTAGAGGCAAGATATTTTATCATTTTGAAAGTCTATTTTTCGTTTTTCCTTTTATTGGAATGTGGGGTCACAACTGGAGGAGATCAAGGGAGAGGAGGACATGGTAGGAAAGGAAGGAGAGGAGAGAATATTCCTTCCTTATATTGGAAGGAAAGGCAAATTTGAAAAAAAAATGCAAAACACTTAAGATTTGATAAGAGATTGTGCATATTGAATTCTCAACCAGGCACATATGTGCTCCTGTGAGAGCCTAAGATACTTAGGTGACCACAGGTAAAATTGTATAAAGGGTGATGGGAGTATAGTAAGTGTCTAAAGGGGCCACTGATTAAACAGAAGACTTAAGAATGAAAAAAATAAATGTTAGAGTATGCCATGGTAGAATAAAATAAGCTTAGAAAGTCTAGAGACAAAGCCAGATATCTAAGAATGCTTAGTTTAATTTCCTAAGAGCAACTCTGTAACAAGGCAAATACTATATTGTGGAGACTATAAAATGAAGGAATGCTAAAGATTAAATAATAATGAATTGAACATGCATAACTTTTTTCTAATTCTTATTATGTGCTCAGTCATATATTAGTGGATATATCTACTTGAAAATATGGAGGGAGGGAGTTTGGGGCTATCCACGGCAATCATCCCCCTGCCTCAGAAGTCAGGGATCACTCCTACTGGATTTGTGGAATCACATGAGGTGTTGCAGATGGAAATCAGGTGGGCTGCATGCAAGGCAAGTGCCCAACATGCTGTATTATCACTTTGACTCCTGTACTATTAAGTTTTATTTAATAACGACATATTTTTTCCAGATTTTGCCAATATGTAGGATCCTACATTGATATCTCTAAAGTTTAAATGCCTGTATATTAAATGCCCTATGTTAAAAGCTAATTATATTTTGCTTTTGGTTATTTGACTGATTTTCCACTTGAAATTTATTCACATAGTGAAGAATATAATTCTGTATTTCTGACTTTCCATTATTATTGTTAGGTCATATATTGATGACCTTTTCATGGCACCATAGAAATAATTTATAAAGTTTTCAAAATCAATGTCTGGCATTTGAGGTTTGGATCCACAACCAAAGTATATTACAGAAGTAGATTCTTCATCCAACAAATAAAAATTGATTTTAGTCACAGTGTGGTCTAATTCACTTAGCTTGAATTATTTAAGCATCACTTAAAAATGTACTCATGCAACACTACAGTTGGAGCCCTTATATTTAAAAATAGAATGTTTCATTTTAAAGAAATCTTGAAATACTCGGTTCACTGTAAAAAAGAAGATGACACAGCATATCTTTCCTAGTATGCTTGAAAAATTTTATACTGAAATAAAATAGACTTCATATTATGGGAAGATATTTAATGTTCTATTAATTGCTGATATTAATAGAAACAGGTTATCTCATAATTTATTTTCATCTTTTGGTAAACATACATTTATGCAATTATTGGTAAATGTTGATACTTATTCTCATTGGCTCTCACAGAACTTGGTAGAAAAGTTAAACAAGCATGATAATCTTAAATGCCTTCTCTAAGCACTTGCATAATATATCAAATCTGATGAGGTAGCACATCTATAAGGTTCTTGAAAATGATCTATGTCAGTTCAGTTTTCTATGATAGCCCACATTCCGATTTATTTAATATATAAAAATGAGGCTATGTTTTTTAAGACAATGTAAGACCAAGACTGAAAATCTGTATCTGAGTATGCCGATAGTTAATTGAGACAAACAACTTGTGTTGACACTTCTGTATATTCAGAACACTAAGCCCACACAGTAAATGGGATCTTAGACATCTCAGAGTTACCCTGTAGATAAAAAGTTTTCTTTTGGGATATTAAAATACCACGTAAAGTTTTACTCAGACTCCATGCCTCATAGAGATTGCTTTTAATTAGATCTAAAACCACTTGTGTATAGATTAGATCCCAGTGGTAGTCTGAATTGAACTTAACCTACTCATTAGTCAACAAATATTAAGCAATATGCTCAGACAAACAGCTGTTATGTTAATTTAGAAGTATTAAACTATTTATAATTAGCCACAAGCTGATGGAGAGGGGTTAGTAGACAAGCATATATACAACATATTCTAGACACTTTTTTAAATTTAAATTCAGCTCAAAATAAACCAAAAATCTCACAAAGATTCTGTGTCTAAAAATTCAAAATTACTAACCCAAAAGCTTTGGGAAAAGAAGCATAGTACTAAATTATTTTACTTTTAAATAAACTATACATTTTTTCTTATATAATGGAGTCAGGACAAAATTTTCAAATGCAAGAAGTAATTTACTAAATTATAAACAGGAATTTTATTTTTAAATAAAATCTTTTAATATTTATAAATCATATAATTATATATTATACCATTTAGAAAATAAATATTATCCAATAAGTAACAATATCTTAAAGAGAAAGTTTTCCAAATATATTGAAATGAACCATCATAATAGCTAAAGTTATAATATTTTTTCTGAAATTTTTACTTTTTTTGGTCCCCCAATTCACAATACAGACCATGCAAAGGGCCTGGCTGAGGTATATATGGGGTGCATTTACTGTATCTCCTATTTCTATAGAGTCAGTGTAAAGAACACAGCCTGTGCTAAGAATTGGGAGGCCTTATCTTTTCTTTAAGTTTTTACTTTAATTATCAAAATAGTCTTCCTTAATGTCCACCTTATGCTAATTAGGTAATTCTTTTTTTTTGGGGGGGGGGTCACACACGGCTGTACTCAGGGGTTACTCCTGGCTTCATGCTCAGAAGTTGCTCCTGGTAGGCACGGGGGACCATATGGGGCACCAGGATTCGAACCGATGACCTTTTGCATGAAAGGCAAACGCCTTACCTCCATGCTATCTCCTGGGTCCCTAATTAGGCAATTCTTAAAAAATAATTTAGAACTTAAAATTTTTATTATAGTATTTTTAACTAGATGTACAATGTAATATCTAATTTAATTTAAAAATTGGACCAGGCTTTTTGGTTGAATTAACTAATTATCCAAATTAATGATTCATTACTTTATTTGTAATACAGACTCATAATTGGGAATCATCTTACATAGAAATCCATATGCAGCATTAGAATGTATAAATCTATTTCTAAAATATTTTCCAACATTTGAATTGCTATATTGGTATCATGCTAATTTGGTAAAACAGAATTATTTGAAAATTATAAATTGGGTCTATTGCTCAAGTGATTTGAGCTATACTAAGATGTCAGGAGACCCTCAGTGAGTCACAGGTTCTTCATGGTCCACAAGCACTTCTAAATGTAGATTTGGTGGTTCTGATCTAATTCTGAGTGTTCTGTCGACCTTCATAGCACTAATTAGTGTGTCTCCAATAAAAAATAATACATAAACTATGACAAAATCTGTCCAAAAGTGAATATTAATCATAAAAATGAGATATTGCTACTATATCTCATATCTCAAGTCATATCTCAAATTGTCATATCTCAAGTGTGACTAGTGTGTTTTGGGTAACTGGGGTTTACATATATGCCTTCCTTACCCTGTTAAAATTCCAAGCCAATCATCTAAAACTTTCCTATGTCACCTAAGCTACCAAAAGCATGCTAGTAAGAAGCTCAGTATTTTTAAGACAGTTTAAATGTGATGATATTTTTCCTAAATTGGAAATTTTCTTTATCTGTTATCCTGACGTTTGGAAAATATTCTTTTTAAGTAGCTCACTTTCTATCAGAATACTTATTGTTATTGTTTTTGGACCACACCCGACAGTTCTCTGGGTTTACTCCTAGTTCTGGGCACAGAGTTAATGGGGTCACTCCTCATGATGCGGGGGTGATACAATTGAATCTAGCCTGTACAAGGTGTCTTAACTGCCCTACCTGCTGTACTCTCTGTCTTCTGGTTCAAGATCATCACTTTTATTTGGTTTTAAATATTTTAAATTCCTTTGCTTTCTTAATACATCAATTCTTCCTTTAAACTGCTACATTCTTTAGAATTGTACTTTTGTTTTTTGTTTTGTTTTGTTTTGTTTTGTTTTTTTTGTTTGTTTTTTGGGTCACACCCGGCAGTGCTCAGGGGTCACTCCTGGCTCCATGCTCAGAAATTGCTCCTGGCAGGCACGGGGGACCATATGGGGCACCGGGATTCGAACTGATGACCTTTTGCACGAAAGGCAAACACCTTACCTCCATGCTATCTCCCAGGCCCCTAGAATTGTACTTTTAATTTTGGATCTCTGTTCTCTTTAATATATATATATATATATATATATATATATATATATTTGTATAATATATAAGAGTAATTCATTTTAATATTTTTTTCTTTTTTTTTAATTTAAACGTTTTGATTACATATGTGTTTGTGATTAGGTTTCGGTCATGTGAAGAACACCCCCTTCACCAGTGCAACATTCCCACC
>PVKC010000043.1:0-46015 GCA_004027635.1 Crocidura indochinensis
ATGTTTCTTCTGTAAAAATCAAAATTTAATTATGACTTAATAGTTTCCATAAATATGTATTAATCTATTTTTCCTAGTAATAACCAAAGTGCTTACATATTGACAGATTTCATTAGTAGTTCCTTAGGAAGAAGGACGCATTTCTTTAAATATTAACATGATGGTCATTTACTGTGACAAAACTATTGGCAAGAGATCAGAACAGTACATAGGGGACTTAATTTAAATATTAACTTTCTACCAACAAATATTATCTCTAAGCTTAATTCATTATATATCCCAAGATTAGGTGTTCACATTATTACTTATGCATTAGATTCACTTGGGATCACTAAAAACTCTGCTCAGTCCAGGAGTGCCTCAAGGAGTAATTAAATCTTAATGTAGAAGAAGAACCTAGAGATAAGTACCTTGAGAGCATTATTTTCTAAGAAGCAACTTTAGAACAACATTCCAAATCCAACAACATGTGATCCCACATAATATAATTTCAAAAACCATAGTTAATGTAGATGATAATCACTTGCTTTTCAGTTTAGTATAATGAGAGCTACTTCCTGACCCAGTTTTTGTCTTCATTTTCCTTAAAAACAACAAAAACATAACTTAAAAGCATCTTCCTGACACAGAAGTGATTTTGCATAACATAGAGCAATTGACACACTGTTTTCATTCTTTTTTGGGATTTGGTTTCGCACCTGGAAGTGCTCAGAGAATACTAATTGGGTATGCAATCAGGAATCACTCCAGGCAAACTAAAAGAACTATATAGGGTGCTGGGGATTAAACCCAGGTGAGCAGCATGCAAGGCAAATGCCCTCTTCACTGTGCTTTCACTGAGGCCCCTGGTTTCATTCTGTCCCCACATATCTACAATCAAACTCGAAATTTCTGTCTCTAGTATAACCCAATTAAGTTAGATTACTTCTCTTCAAAACATTTTAGCAGCTTAACAGAGAGCACATAGGTTAAGTTGGTCTCTGTTTAACATTGACATCGGTTCAATTCCAAAGGAGTATAAATTTAGCACAAACACCACACACACAGTATTCACATATGAAGCCTTGAATACTGTCAAATGGCCCCAAAACAACAAAAAAATAATCCTAGAACAAAAAACGTCCACAAATACTCAGTGGCTAAACACTCTAGCCTTCTAACTTTGTGCCCTCAAGTTCATCACTGGTGTGACACTTGTGGTAAGTATGGTCACTGAAACCACTTACTGGTACTTCAGCAAACCAACAATGCCAATGCTTAGTATCCTCACTGCATACGTAAATGTACGCAATCATCACAACTAAAAATATAAAATGTGTAGAATTAGTCCCTGGTGATCTTATGAATGTGTATTATGGCAATTTCCAACAAGCAGTATATGTAGAATGTGTGAATGTAATACATAAATATGTTTAATTCCTCAATGAGAGCAAAACTAAACTAAAATGCTTAATTCATTACATAGCTAACTGTGGAAGCAGCATGACTAGATGTTGGAGAAAGTCACAAACCACATTCTCAACACAGAAAAAAAAAGGGATGTACAAAATATTTTAAATAAAACTGATAAGATAAATATAGATTAAAATTCACTTTGAATTCCTCTTCAGATCACTGAGAAAAACTGAGGAACATTCTAATTGGAGTTTATTAATGTTTTAAATGAAAGGCAAAGTGATAGTATAGTGGGGTAAGACAAATGTAGTTTCAATACCTTATGCCATGTATGGTTTTCTGCAACCCATCAAAAGGGATTGTTGAGTGAAAACCCATGAATAAGCCCTTAATGACATTGAATGTGCCCTAGACCAAAAAAAACTATATTTAGTAGATAGTAAATGTTTTCTTCAATATATTTAAAATTCAAGGTGCAGTAGATGATAATTATCTTCAATATAATATATTAACTAAGAAAACTATGGTGAATTACAATTATAATCACATGCTTTCAAATTTTGCAGTGCATATTCATATAATGATTTCAAATTATTTCATCTCTAAAATATCAAAGGAAGATATGAGATGTTTGTTGAATTCACTTTAGTTTTCTATTCTGCTATTTTTAAATTTAGAATCATCATAGTAATTGGACTTTAAAACGTAAGTTCTTGGGCCAGAGAGATAACATAGCAGAAGGGTGTTTGCCTGGCATACAGCCGAAGCAGGACCAAGTGTGGTTTGAATACCAGCATCCCATATGGTCCCCCATGGTTGCCAGGAGTGATTTCTGAGCGCAGAGCCAGCAAAAGCCCCTGAGCGCCACTGAGTGTGACCCCAAAACAAACAAAAAAAACTTTTTTGCCAATTGGTTCCAGAATATTAAAGACCTGACTCAGTATAGTTGTAAATCATCTATATTCAACCCATTTGAGATTCTCAAATTTAAATTCTCCAAATTTCACAATGATCTTGACGTTTTTTTCTTTTGTTGTTGTTTTTGTTGATTGTTTTTTTTTTTTTTGAAGCCGCACCTGGAGATGCTCAGAAACCACTACAGACTCTGTACTCAGCAAGTAATATTGGCGTTACTCAGAATATAATATGACATGCAGGGAACTGAACCTGAGTTAGATAAATACAAGGCTAAAACCCTACCTAGTGCTATCCCTCCAGTCTCTGATCTTAAGATTTTGCTTATATATATATATCACTCCAAAAGTATTGATTTTAAGAATTCTGAAGAAAAACCTTCTAATGGCTAGGTAGGGAAATATTGAACAAATAAAATCTATATTTTCTTCAGCTCGGTGGGTTATTTCCCAAAGTGGACTCTCCATTGTATTCTCAAATCTCTTGCTTACTCAACTCATAAAATTCTGTATGCATAAACTTCTCTACTCTCGGAGGTTAAAAAACAGAGATTTTAATCTTAGCTTCATAACTTATTAGTTGTATGACCCAAGGGAAAATATTTAACCTTCCTGGCTCCAAGTTTCCTCTTTGTAAATAGAAATAACAAACTTATAACATGTCTTATAATGGTATACAAAATACATAAATTACTTTAAACTACAGTGCCTAAAACAGTGTAGATTTAAAGAACAGCTACTTAAGCTTATATTCCTATTTTAGCAACAAGTATTTCATAAAAATTTTGCACATTTGAAATTGGATAATAAACTCTCTTTTGCATTAATTAATACAATATTTTAGGAGAACATTGTCAAATATTTTCAATACTATTATAAATTTTACCTTACTTTTTTTAGACTTTTTTATTTGAAAAAATAGTGCATGTGCTGGAGAGCATTTTGAAATTAAATACTATAAATATCTGGGAACAAACTTATCAGTCCAACTGGAATGTGACTGCTTATGTTGAGTTGCCATGCCAATCACCATCAAAACCCAACTAAAATATGTCCTCGCAAGTATTTTATTTTTCATTTAATTTTAAAATGGTAGCATTTGTTTATGAATAAGTCTAACTGTAAGTCTAAGAGCTAAAATAAAATAGAATTGATAAAATCAATTATACTCATATAAGTCTCATATTTATAAAGCTTCCTTATGAAATTGTATCCAAACATTATTTTAAAGATGGATTGCAACAAGAGTAATATTTTGTGACTCTGATAATTTGGGGTCTTCAATATTTTAATGCATTTGCCATCATCCATTAGTTTGTTTTTGTGTTGGAAGTTTTTGTGGTAATCTAGATTTCATTCGTTGAGATAAGTCAAATATTGTTGACAAGAATTCAATATAAGTGTAATTAATGTCTTTTTAAATGCTCCAACTGAAATAAATAAAAGTCGTATAACAGGGAAGGAGCAGGTAGGGTCTTTGCCTTATACACAGTCAATCCTGATTCAATCTAATCAATCTGATTCTAAAAGAACTAATAGGAGTGACCCCTGAGCAGAGCCAGGAGGAAGTCCTGATTAGTGCCAGGTATAAACCTAAAGCAAACAAATAAAAATGTTATCAAACATCATTGATATAAATATAGGGCTACTTTGGATTTGGAGGCATCCATGTCTAGTTGATAATAAGAAGAATGAAGGCTTGTGAGGTAATACAGTGGACCCAGTATCTGTGTTGTATGTAAGTGACCAGGGTTCAAGCCTTGGAATTCCATATAGGGTCTTGCTATCACCACTATAAGTGATCCTTGAATACATAGTGAAAAATAAGCCCAAGCACTGCTGGATGTGCACCCCACATCCCAAATCAAAACAATAGTGATGCTGAAATAAAAAGACTATAAAAGAGAATTCTTACTCAACATTATGACTAACAATGTGATTTTTCAATTAGATGTTATGGGAAAAGGTGTTTTATTATACACCCATAAAGAATTGAAATAGCAGACAAACCAATTTGTTGGGGAAGATAGAAATTTCTTCTGAATGACAGATCTGACATTTAAAGTTTATTTAAAGCTGTAGTACTCCATCCTGTCTATATAAAAACACACACATATTGATAGATCATAGATACTGAAGGTCAATTCCCAATATCCTATATGATCAATCAAGTTCAGCAAGAGAGATCCTTAAGGGTTGAGCCCGGAATATGATTCGCACAATTCCATATGTGTCCCCCATGGAGAAAATAAACAGAAACCAAAATTTCACTACCATACAATACAAAGGGATTGGAGAGTCACAAACATTCAGAGGTGCTTCCCATGCATAAAACCAAACACATTCTGGTTTCCCAGAATGTATATGTCACCTCAAGACCACCAGTCACGACCACAAAACTAGAAATATCCCCTGGGTAGTTCCAAATATAAACTGCCTTTCTTATTGAACATGTACTTTTAGTGCTTTCATATCTTTCTAAATTAAATTTTAGTAAAAACTTAAAAACAACTAATTTATTTATGCTTAATTATACTATTGAGAAAAACTTATGCAAATTGTTTATAAGAGGCAATATGTAACTCAATTTTGAATGCTATTATGGGTAGTATATTATGTACTAAGGAGAAATTTTAAACCTAAATAGTAGACTTTCAAAAAATAAAAATTGTGAGGACCAGAACAATATCACAGTGAGTAGAGCTCTTGCCTTGAATGAAGTGGACTCAGATTTGATCCCCAAAATCTCATATGTTCTCCAAAGCACTGTAGGAAGTGATATGTGAGCACAGAGTCAAGAGTAACACCTGGTGCCGGTGAGGTGGTGCTAGAGGTAGGGTGTCTGCCTTGCAAGGAAGAACCGCGGTTCGATCCCCCAGCGTCCCATATGGTCCCCCCAGGCCAGGGGCAATTTCTGAGTGCTTAGCCAGAAGTAACCCCTGAGCATCAAATGGATGTGGCTCGAAAAACCAAAAAAAAAAAAAGAGTAACACCTGAGTGCTACCAGGTGTTGCCTCCCCACCAAAAAGAAAGCCATAAAGTAAAATAAAATTGAAATGTACTCTAATTATGCTTCAATAAAATAATCTGGAAACACATCATCTTTTATATATATACACATATATTTATAATGCTAAGCAAAATATATTATATATGTAAACTCAAAAACTTACCTAGCAGTAATGAAATTCCACCACAAAAGTAGTGTTGGTGATTGGTAGGGAAGGGTGCAAGTTGTTTCATTGAAGTGAAAGTTCCCCATTCATTTTTGGAAGGAAAATAAACAGAGAGAAAAATAGAAAAAAAAACATGTCAATATACCATGTTAGATCAATACATAGTATAAAATAGAACTACAGTAAAATAACATACAAAATATTTAACAAAAATTAAGTATATGTTTTCTTTGATTTTATTGGCTTTAAATATGTATGAGTATAACTTATAATCATGATGAAAATAAATGGGCAAACATTTCTATAACTTACATATTATTAATATCAGTAGTATTTCCTCTGAAAAATGGAAACTTTTTAAAAATATTTGGTAATATCAATTGGTAAGCATTTTCAAAGCGATAATTCTATACTGAATAAAACTGTAACTTACTAGACATTGTGTAGGTTATTTTAGAAACATAACAATCACGTATACATTTTGATTATGAGCTATACAGAAGTTAATATTGGGGTAGTTGGCTTCTCAAGAATCCTAGGCAAAAAATCCTTTGCAATTCTTGGCTAACACCAGTCTACATTTTCCATTGAAAGTGTCAAGGACAGAAAATAGTCCCACAACAGAGACTTTCTTCCTGCATAAAGGCTGTAAGCATTTAGAGACTGGAGAGGCGGAAATCCTCTCCAATCTCCAAAAAAGCATCAATGGAGGGGAAGAGAAAGGACTACAGACTGAAAGTTCAAAAATATTTGACTTCTGTGCTTTCTTATTTCGGGCCTATCACTCTTGATCTGAAAAGAAAACCCTAAGGCAAATGATACATAGAAATCAGATGGAGGAATTAAAAGAAATAAATTAAACACAGCACAATATTTATACTTTTGGGGCCGGGCGGTGGCGTTGGAGATAAGGTGCCTGCACTAACCTAGGACGGACCGCGGTTCGATCCCCCGGTTCCCCATATTGTCCCCCGTGCCTGCCAGGAGTGACTTCTGAGCAAATAGCCAGGAGTAACCCCTGAGCCTCACCCGGTGTGACCCAAAAACCAAAAAAAAAATTTATACTTTTAAGAAGAGTAAAACACTGAAATAAAAAACATAGGCTACACATTTGACTGTTGTCTATGACTATGATTAAGCTAAAGGCATTTCTGTTCTTATGTTCCATTACTGTTTGTAAGGTAAATCTAAGAGGTGTTTAGGGCTACTTGTAATTCTTACCCAATGGTGATTTATAAAACTTATTTATTTGATTTGGGGCCACTTGACAAAGCTCAGGGATTATTCCTGGCTCAGCACTCAGAAATTACTCCTGATAGTGCTTGGGAGACCATAAGGGATAGCAGGGAAGAAGCGATCAAAGCTGCATTGGCCATATGCAAAACAGCTCCTTACCCTTTGGACTAGAGCTCATCCTCATGCTCAATAGTTCTTGCAGATCATATTATGCTGGCTATTGAACCTAGGACTTCTGCATATGGAGCTTGCACTCAGTCCCCTGAGCTAATATATCTTTACCTTCTAAGTTAATTTACAAAAAAAAATGTTAGTTTGGGGACAAGTTTCACCGTAGCTCGATAGATATGCTCTCAGTCTTTCTCCCTATCTCTGCTTTAGTCTTCTATCTCTGGCGGTATCAAAGGAGATTGGACACTTTAAAGTCAGGCCACCAACAGGAGTGCTTCTTCCTGGTAGAAAATAGGTCTGCCCTCTATGATTTCCTACCTGATACTTAACAAGCAAGTAAAACCCTTTTAGTAAGTGTGAAAATAATAGAAATATTGTTTCAGTTGGAATTTATTTATAAAAATATATTGGATGTTCCTATTTCTGTGTACTTGACTATAATCGATAGTAATGCCAAAATGACTTTAATGTATATGTCTTTTTATATTTTTTCTCATTGTTATATATGTTGATTAATATACATTGATATTTATATATATATATCATTCTACTAACTCTATAACACTAGTCATAAATGATAGCACAGAAATTATCTAGTACTGATAAATGTTTATTATGTAAAGAAAATGTTATGATTTTTCTATTTTAATAATTTTAAGCTCAAAATAAATGAAGTCTGGTAAATATACAAGATAATCTGAACTACAAATTATATTATATATTTATACATATTCTATTGAGTATATATTTTATTTATAATGTATATATAATATTTTGGAATTATGTTGAAATTGAAAAAAATCTATATCACATGTTTTGTTTAGGAAATGATTTTTCACAAAAGCCATCCAAAACAATGAACTACAAAGTATCAAGTTTTTTTGTAGAAAGTGACATTTTGGGGCCGGTGAGGTGGTGCTAGAGGTACGGTATTTGCCTTGCAAGCGCTAGCCAAGGAACGAACCACGGTTCGATCCACCGGTGTCTCATATGGTCACCCCAAGCCAGAGGCGATTTCTGGGCGCTTAGCCATGAGTAACCCCTGAGCATCAAATGGGTGTAACCCAAAAAATAAAAAAAATACTGTGACATTTTATAAAATAAATTTTAAAATGTCGATTAATATGGAGCAAAATGAACAAATAGAGATAACTTGTTTTTACCTAATTTTGTGTTTATATACGTAGATCCCAAAATCTGTTTTAATATACACACATAAAATCTGAAGCCTAAATGTACAGAGAATAGTGATGGGGAAATCACTATTCTGTGATGTTCTGTGATAACATACTATGGTAATAAATATTGTGATAACATCATGAATTGTAGCTCAAAATGAAGTTTTATAAATCTATACTAATTCAATTAAAATTATTTTATTTATGTACATATATTATTATTATTCCATAGACATGTTCACTTATACCTTATTCATGGATTTTTATTGTTAAAAACCTGACAACAAGACCAAATGGAGCTGCTTATGCTGAGCTCCAAGGTCATCAAACTGATATTTGACCTTAACTATAGTTTCATTTCTCCCAGACACAAAATGTGGAACAAGCAATATCATAGCCATTCTGCAGGCTATCCACAAAAATGTACTTTGCTAATCCACAAAAGGATAGTAACCTTGTAATAACCAATTCACATTTTGCCTAGTAAAATTCTCTTCTTTTCTGCATCCTCACCCTTTGTTTGTTACCTCCTCATTCTCTTTTCTCCCATAAGCTATGGATCATGCAACCTGATCCAAAGAGATTTTTTCTCAAAAAATAATTAACTTTATTTGCTTACATGTTTGGTATCAGAGATATAATAGGACTACATTATCTGTACTATTTCATGACAATTTTTTGGTTTTTTGTTTTGGTTTGTTTTGGGTGGGTCATACCTGGGAGCACTCAGGGGTTACTTTTGTCTCTACACTCAGAAATCGCTCCTAGCAGGCTCGGGGGACCAAATGGGATGCCGTGATTCGAACCCCTCCTTACAATTTTTAAGAGCAAAAGTAACTAGGCATCAGAATATGAGTTACGGGGGCTGGAGTGGTGGTGCCCCTAATCTAAGACTGACCACGATTTGATCCCCAGGCGTCACAAGCCAGGAAAGATTTCTGAGTGCATAATCAGCATAATCAGGAGTAACCCCTGAGCATCACCGCATGTGGCCCCAAAACAAAACAAAACAACAACATCAAAAGTACAAGTTCCTTAATGCTTTCTGGTTTCCTCTACTGACAATAAGAAAAAACTTAGATGTTAAGAACTTACACATTTTAGCTTTACATTTTCTTAAGTATGCACTTTCTGTACTTTGCAAAAGGGTAATGAATAAAATCTTAGGCTAAACAAGTATATAAACTTTACCAAAGACAATATTGAATGACAACGCTACTTTGTAGACCTTCTAATCAGTTAGACGTATCCTTTTCTATAGGCAACCTTAATTAAAAATGTATTATGGTCAAGACCAATTTTAGATAATTTTATTCTACCTACAATAAACAGTAGAGGAAATGAAGTATTTGTCTTACTTCAAAATTTATGTTAACTTAAAGAAATCCATAGGAACATTCCAATCAACCTATAGTTGCAAGAAGCTTCTGTGCAAAATGACAGAAGCCAGAACAATATGACAATTTTAATCAATTTCAGTTCTTTTGGACTTATCTCTATCTGTAATAACATTTTAAACAAAATAAAAAATTCATGCTTTCTCCTTGTTTACAATTTAGTATTGGCAGGAAAAATTTTTCCTGTGAACTTTAATATTGAATTATAAATCATGGATTTTTAAGGTACTCATTGACAATTGATTTGGTTTCTCCTAGAATAGTTATTAGTTTGGCTTTTCTTATTTTGTGTACTAATCATGGCTATGTGATCATGATTTCGGGGGGGAGAGAGAACGAGAGCGAGCGAGAGAGAGAAGAAAAAAGAAGGAAGAAGAAGAAGAAGAAGAAGAAGAAGAAGAAGAAGAAGAAGAAGAAGAAGAAGAAGAAGAAGAAGAAGAAGAAGAAGAAGAAGAAGAAGAAGAAGAAGAAAAAGAAGAAGAAGAAGGAGGAGGAGGAGGAGGAGGAGGAGAAAGGGGTTGTAATAAAGACTATATAGAAATATGGTCTGAAACACGTGACAGTAATTTTGTGAACTGTTTTTGAGACCAGATGGGGCTAAAGGTCTGTCGATTGGTTTTATTTATAGTGGTTCTGGATTATGTCAGTGTAATACCTGCCAATAGTTTTTTATAGACACACCTCACATATATGCTCATTACTGTCAGGAAAATTTACCTTCAATTCGAAATTTGACAAAATATTTGTGAAGTGTTTTTGTTATTTTTGTTTTAAGTAAGTCTGTGGTCAGAAGCTGATCAAAATGGAAGCTGATATTCTGATCTATTAGGCACTTTTCTTTTTTCCATAAGCTAAAATAAAGAAATGTAAAGAGGAAAAAAAGTAATCTGAAGTCTTTTGGGAATTATTTAAGAAAATATTCCAAAGACAAGGAAATATCAATCAATAATATTAGAATTTTAATTTGGGTGAGCCACAAATGGCACTGAACAAGTTTACTCATGAAGTTTAGCTCAAGGATGACTCTAGGCAATGTTAAAAGACTGGCGTATGCCACATGCAAGGAAATACTGGAACCTTTTGATTTTTCATCTGAGTTGCCAGTTTTTGATCATCTTTACAGACTTTACTCTCTGACATAAACAACCAAAGATGTCATTGGAGGAAAGATGAAGTTCTTGATATGGTTTAGATGTAATACAATTCTTAACTAAATAAAAATAATCCTAACAAGTGCACTGAATTTACAAATTTAATTTTTAGAATATTAATACTGGGTGCTGAAGTGAAAGGACAGCAGTCAAGGAACTGTTTTTGGATGTAGCCAATTAGGATTTTATTATCACTGTGACATGGATTTGCTGAGCCTACCAGAACTAAGTCATGTGCAAATCCTGATAATTCCAGATTTGCCCTTCCCCCAAATATACATATTAATATAGAATGACTCTAAGATCCAAGTTAGTAATGTAGAACTTTTTGAAAACTTTCATATATTTTGGACTAAATTCTAACCCATCTAATTTTTTTCTCTAATAAATTGTCAGAAGTTTTAATCTGTATTAGTTTATTTTTGTGCCATGATTTTATTATAGCAGTGGTAACACTCCATTTACTTTTTACATGAACAATCCTAAATTCAATGTTTCTGATGACCAAATTTATTATAGACATAATTTCATTATATAAGTAAATTAATGGTAAATGTATATGAATGATGGATAGTAATAAAAAACTCAAGTATGATCATACATCACTATTATATTTATGTTTTACCATATATATTTTGGAAATAACAATGAAACTTTTATAATATTTATGATCATAGAAATTGCTCTGTATTACATTGGTGACAATTCTTAGTTGTAATAAATAACCTGAAAATGACTGAGGTCATCAATAGACTTACAAAGTATCAATTGTTTTGAACAATGAACTTGAAGCAATTAATTTTGTATTAAATTAAATATATTTTCTTCAAACTTCGATAATTTACAGGTACTAGTTATTAATTGGAGAATTGTTTTTTGAAAATTACATTACCATTACCTCAAGTCTCTATTAGTATACTTTATTTAGATAAAATAGTTTCTGAAATTTAAGAGAATTTAACTCTTTGTTTTTATTTTTGGTTTTGGGTCATACCAGGCAGCACTAGGGGTTACTACTGGCTCCAGGCTCAGAAATTTCTCCTGGCAGGCTCAGTGGACCATATGGGATGTCGGGATTTGAACCAATTGCCTTCAGTATGAAAGGCAAACACCTACCTCCTTGCTATCTCTCCGGCCCCTGGAATTTTATTCTTAAATTGTTCAGTTTTAAATTGCTTTCTTTTTTTGTTTTGTTTTGTTTTGTTTGTTTTTGTGTTTGTTTGGGGGCTACATCAGGCAGTGCTCAGGAATTACTCCTGGCTCTCAGCTTAGAAATTATTTTTGGTCGGCTCAGGGTACCATATGGGATTCTGGGGATCAAACCTGGGTACATCCTGGGTCTGCTGCATGCAAGACAAATGCCCTACAACTGTTCTATAGGTCTAGTCCTTTAAACTAAGTTTTCTGTAGTACAGTAGCCTTTCAAAAAATAGAGACTAGAGAAATAATTTTGTGGGTGGGGCACTTGCCTGACATAACGCTGATTCAGCTTTGATTCCTGGCATTCCATAAGGTTCCCTGAGCTTGCCAATACTAATTCCTATCTGCAGAGATAGAGGGAACCTCTGGGAATGACTGGCTGTAGCCCACGCCAAAATAAAACCATCAGTAAAAGGAACTAAGAAACAACTTAAAACGTGTTTTTAAAAATAAAAGTTACTTTAAATTTTAGATGGAACATTTAGTCTATGTAAAAAAAAAGGTTAAGAAATAATTAGGAGATTCTCCACAACACACAATAATTGTCAGTAATATTCATCAATACTGATTTCACTTCAAAAATTCCTCTCAAACTGACATTCACCTGAGGAAAGGCACTGTTCTGATTTGTAGCCAATAGTTAAAAATGCTAGATCATTCTTCATTCTATATTTCAACAACTACATATTGAACAAGTACTAATAAACCCTTTATAGCATGCTCTGGTATTGTAAAGATCTCAACTGAAATATTTTTTGCACTCACTGTAATGACTCCCTATGCTAAAGTGATAGCAACATGCAGGAAGATGTATATTATTGATCAATATTAATATATTATCAGGATATTAATAAATAGAGATGGGAAAAGAGCAAATAAAACCATGGCTATGTTAAGAGCCATATCGAAATTAAAATTAACATATAATCCCACTAAAACTTCTGATAAGTGATACAAATTTAGGAATCGTATTGGGTCAGATATTGTTGTTGTTTGCTTTCTGAGTGTCCTTTAGTAAAATATAAAATAGAAGAATTAGCTGACTTTAAGAAAAAGAGACATTAAAATCTCTAGTTTAAAAGCTGCATATCAAGCTTAATCTAGAAAATTTTAAACCTAGTTGTATGCTAATTAATAATAAATGTAATTGTGCATTGATTAATTGATAATTAATAAATATATTGATACTAATTATATTCATTACATCTATGCTGGTTAAAAATGTATCTTTGTGAGGATCCTGACTTCATTTTCATCATAAGTCTCTTTACAAGGCAGATAATATGAAAGCAAATGTAATATTTAAGCATAGGTACTATCATTCCAGTAATTTGAAATATGCATAATTTGACACAAGATAATCATATTTGTATTAAATTGCCTACACTACTTACAAGTTTATCTCTTAAGAAATGTAAAGCCTTGTGCTCACACCTAACAACAGTCAGCTAAGTAAAGCCAATGTACAGTGTCTCAATATATTATTAGATCTTCCAATCATTTATTCTTCATTATATGTAGATGATAACAATACTTTATTTTTTTACTTCCCTGTCATAGCACAGCTTACCAGATATCAGATTTACTGTTGATAACAAACTCAAATGCTAAAATTAAGGAGAGAAATTATAATATGTCCAAATTAGTCTGTATTTGTTATTCTGAAATATTATATATGTACATATCTGTATGCCTATGTAGATATTCACTACACTGTCAAATTTAATTCCTTTGTAATATGCCCACTTTATATTCAATGAATATCAAAACAATGGCACCATAGTAATAAGAGTTTTCCTCTGAGGTATATTTCTACCTACGTTGAGATTTTTTGTATGTTATTAAATACGAAATACAAAATGCCACCGATTTTCATTTGTATAACTTTTGAATACTCTTTTTACTCCAGGCATTGTGTTGCATTAATTATTTACATTCCTCTGCACTCTCAAATCCCCATGAAAGAAAGCAAAGTGATGATATATTTTATACTGTAATCATTAGTCAAGTGTAGTATTATTGAGTCTCATAAATAATAGTTCAGGGCAAAAACTGTAGGCAGTAGAGTATGAAATAGGAGAAATGAATTAAAATGTGTTTTATTGCTACTGTTTATTTCTTCTGTATTTTCAAGAAAACATTTGTATTGAAAATAAAATTATGAGATCTATTTGAAGATACTTAAGATGTCTATGTTTCAAGAAAAAGTTTAACAATAGCATGTTTGATACTATTTATGTCTTTAAATTTTCACTGAAGATAATATTTTAAGTGTTATATGTACATATGCTAAAGTATTAATGAATTGCCTATGGCTCTAGGTGAATCTGACAGCATTATACAGTGAAAAACTGCACCTACTTAAATGTCAATATACTTTTTAAAATTTAATTCACTTGCTTCTCCTCTATAATTCTGTTCAAATTTATCAATACTAATAAACTGATTTTGAACATTTACCCATGAATACAGTTGTGCAGTATGCAATATATGTATTAAGTATATTTCTAAGAAATAATTAAATATATATTTTAATGGGCCAGACTGAACATGTTTATGGCATAATCCTGTGTTCAATGTTCTGTGGTCAGGGACCATTCCTGACATTGCTTTGGGAACCATATGTGGTATTAGGTATCAAACATGCATTGGCATTATGTAAGACCAAAGCCCTTGCATATCCAATATATTACTCTTCAATGTAGAAAATGATATTTTGCTTTTGTCTTGGGAGGCCATACCCAGTAGTGCTCAAGACTTACTCCTGGCTGTGCATTGAGAGTCACTCCTGATGAGATTGGTGGATCATATACAGTACTGGGGATCAAACCTGGTCAGCTATGACCAAGAAAAAAAAATTTACTACTAGTCTGTTATTCTGGTTTTCCAAAAGAATAATATTCACTCACACACACAACACATACATATATATATATTGTGTATATATATATTTTTACAGAGAAATTGTCATTGTTAAAGGTAGGGTCGAATTAGATATATAGGCTTTATAAAACAATATATTTATGCTGTGACAGCACACTGGTAAGACGTTTTCCTTACATCCAGCCAACTTTGACAAACCCAGGTTAGATCTCCGGCATCCATAAAGTCCCCCAGCATGCCAAAAGCGACTTCTGTGTGCAGAGCCAGGAATAACTCTGAGTGACATGCTTCTTGGTATGTCCCCAAAACCAAAAACAAAAATGTTATGTCAATGAATTAATTAATACCTTTATCTTTATAATATTCTTAATTAAGAATGTTACTGATGTATTATTTTGTTAAATTTTTATTAAAAGGCATCAGCATATTATAATAAAATATTTTTCTCTAAATTTACCAAACTAATGATTGCCTGTACATTGACAGTAAACAACTGGAAACTTCTGCAAGCTTGCTAAAAATGTTTAAATAGGGCAGCATGATAAAATAAAAAGTCTATATTTGGTAAGACAAAAATAAATAAAAATGAGGGAAATCTACTTTCTGTATGCACAATGCTGGTATACAAAGGTCACTGGGGACTATAAGGCAGATTTTGATTATTTTGCAAAAAAAATGAAGTTTAAAAAATAAGAACTTTAAAAAATATATATAAACAGTACAATGACCTGTTACTATATTTTTCTCAGTTGCTAACAAAAATAATCATTCTGCTTTTAATCATTCCACATTTGTTTTCCAATGTAAAATACCACTGCACATGTTTTAAAAAAAATCACTCTTCTCAGCCTTTGAAGTCCTTTAATCTTTTAAAATGCTCCTGATCATTCTTGTTTATTTAGTCTCCCCTTACTCACCCATAATATTCAATGTTTTCAACTTGGAAGTTGATAAAATATGAATTTCTTCAAAATTCACTGATTCTGAATTTAAAGTCAGTAACTGTCATTAGTGTCCACAAGCATAAAAGATTAAAATAAAAGGCAATATGATAAAATAGAGGCCAGAAAGATATTACAACGGATAAAAGGGTATGGAGCTTGCTTTGCATGCAGCATGCAGCTGAACCAGGCTTGATTCCCAGCATTCTATATAGTCACCTGAGCCTCATAGGCATAATTACTGAGTACAGTGCAAAAAGTAACTCCTGAATACCACCAAGTGTGGCCCCAAACTCTCTCTCACTGTCTATATCTCTCTATATATACATATATAAATTATATATTAATATTCATTTATACATAATTAAAATGATACAATAATTGATAATAACTAAATATATTTATGTCAGTACTCACATATCTATTATAATGGTTCAACTTTGATTAAGCAGTTCAGAGTAGGCATTTATAATTTAAAATAGTTCCTTTTGTACAGTTTAGAACCCTGTTCAAATAGTAATAATTCCAGGATCATTATTAAATGGAGTGCCTCAGTCAATGGTTAATGCATGATACTTAATCACATCAGAGGTGGAAATGTCACATTATAAATGTATTACTACACCCTTATCTAATTGACCATGTAATCTATTATAGTATCAAAATTTAAAGCTGACATATGTGCCCAAGTATCCTTAAAGTAAAATAAAGAAATATGATTCTGACATCATAGGACTTTCTGAATAAAAAATCTTTTAAAATATTTAATTAAACTTTATTATTTTAGACACAGTGAAGAATCAGAGTAATGTACCCTCCACCTGGGTCAGTTTTTCTACCTCTTTAATGCCAACTCT
Organism: Crocidura indochinensis; assembly: GCA_004027635.1. Taxonomy (NCBI): domain Eukaryota; kingdom Metazoa; phylum Chordata; class Mammalia; order Eulipotyphla; family Soricidae; genus Crocidura; species Crocidura indochinensis. The sequence goes on from PVKC010000043.1 coordinate 16,500, forward strand.
GAAGCCTATTAGGTGCAAATAATATTTTAAATATCACTTGGTACAACCAAATGGTAATGGAATTATGGGGGAATTGCATTACAATAAAATTTGTGAAGATTGTCATAACTCACAATGGAGTCTATGTCATTGTCTGAAAGGTCTACTAAGCTATATATTGCTAGTTGAACATTCTGTTAAGTTTGTTGAGATTACGAGACTTCTACAATAATTTCAAAACTAACTTGATTTATCCCTATTGGGATATTAGTAATAAATTATGGCGGTGGCTACTTATGTGGCCTCAGGGTCACATCATCCACAGATTTGATGTTCTGTATAGCTGGGCAGATGAGCTCAGATAGCAACAGCTGTGCTTTGTAGGGGTCTATGAGGGCCCTATTTTGAGATGGATCTCTTTTGGTTAATGAGATTATGGAATTTGCTGCTTGTGTAAGCAAGCTAGAAGCTTGTGGGCATGGCTTCTGGAAGTACAATGGAGGGGTGGAGAGATGAGACTAGAAGGAGGAGTTGGTGTCCAGGAATATCAATAGAGGTGAATGTAGAAGCAGTGAGGCTGCGCCATTGAATGATGACAATAATAGGTTGGGTTGAGCTGTGTTTGCAGACCTAGGGTTTCAGCAGTGCTGGAACTTGTCTCACCTCACACCTCAACCCAATTGGTAGATAATATTTTATTCTAATTAATTTTAGTCTACTAAGTGCCACCTGAATAGAGTCAGCAATATATCTGTTCGCTGTTGTGTGGCTCCCAACAAAAATAAATAAATAAAACAATACAATAATTTATTGAAATTAAGATGACCAGATGGAGTTAAAACATAATAAAGATCAGAGTTCTCAACAGACCATGGATGTAATTTTGTTTCATAAATGTACCCATATTATTTGATGAAATGGAAAACAAGTCTTTAAATTTTAGTTACATAGAAAGTTTCATTTACCAACCAAATCCTTTGGGAAGAAATAAAGTACAGTGAAGAATAAACAACTTTTTTAGAATTCTATGAAATATTAAAGAAAAGAAAAACTTGTATTATTGAGTATTGTAAATAAGTAGGTTTACTAATCACATTGGTTATTTAAAATTAAAAGAAAATCACAAAGAGATAAGGGGTAAGTTAAAAAAGATAAGAATATCTGAGAAAGGGTTCTGAATGGTAGCACAGTGGAAGGGCATTTTCCTTGCATGCGGCTGACCCAACTAGACAGTTGTAGGTTTGATCCCCGGCATACCTTAAAGTTCCCTGAGCCAGGAGCGATTTCTAAGTTCAGAGCCAGGAGTAATCTCAAGTACCGCTGGGTGTGGCCAAATCTACTCTGTATTTTCTTACTATGTTTTTTCCATATAATTCTATTAATAGTATAAAGTGTGCTTATTGACTTTATTCTTCATCAGTTACCAAATATATGTTGACCCATCTACTGAAAATAGGCATCAGATACTAAAGTATGTTTCAACATATTTTATTTTCTTTCCCTAGTATTTATTCTAGTGTCAGAATAAATATTTTTGAAAATGTCTAAAAATCCCCATAAAATTTAAACAGAGTTTCACTTAAACATGTCAAGTTTCAATTTCCCAAATCAGTAATTCTAATGGCATATAAGAGAATGACGATATGATCAAAATATGGTGGTGGAGTAAAACTCTAATAGTACTCTAACAATAACCCCTTGGTTTTTGTTTACCTGGTTAATTAATAAAACTACTATCATTCAATATTACAAAAGTATTTCTAGAAAGCAAGTCCCACGGATTTATATGTAAGGATGTGATTTTGGGGTAGATGTTTTTGTGCTAATAGAAAAAAGATGAAAAAAAATTTAAGACTAGAATAGGTGAGAAACATAAAGCAATAAGGTGTATAAACCTTAATAGACTAATCACTGTATATCACTATATCTGAAATCCTTGGCTATAATAGGCTACTTATATATCGACTGCCCAACATAGCAAGACTGTATGCAGAAATACTATCACTCCTTTGTGAATATAAAGTTATTGAAACTCAATTTTAAATGCTAGTGGATTTTGAATGGGAATAGAACAGCAAGCATTCCAGAGAAAATATAAAATCCATTGGGAATGATCCTAGCTTGAGTCATGGTTATGAAATGCCTTTTGATATAATCAACTAAATTATTTGAGTATGAGTACTATGAATAAATTTCAATATTAATTCACAGCAGCAAATGACTAGTCAGAGTAATTTGTTTAGCTCCATCTGATTTGGAATTCAGAAATGCACAGTCCAAAATTTTGCTACATGCACGGATACAGATAATACATATGAGACACCCCTGTAGCATAGCAAATGCATCAATGATTCTTACTATTTTTCTTTCTGTGATATAAATAAATTACTGTAGTAACTCAGAGACTGTTTAACTGCAAAAGAAAGAAGAAAGTAGTAGAGCCAGGCAGAGGTGGGGTGGGGTGGGGAGGAGGTAGATTTGAGACATTGGTGATGGGAATGTTGCACTGGTGCTGGGATGTTCTATACATGACTGAAACCCAACTACAATCATGTTTGTAATCAAGGTGTTTAAATAAAATATTAATTAAGAAAAGAAAGTAGTAGAGCCAAATGGTTAGAGTAAGAAGTGACTGCTACAATTCTTAACATTCCAGAGAAGAAAATTGGCTAAATTCTCGGGAAATACAATGATAGATCTAAAAAATTGCCTTTTTAAGAATGTTTTGCAGGACTGTAATGAAACACTGTAAGAATATGACTTACCACACATATGAACTGGAAATATGTACACTCATTATCATCTCAAATGTTAGCTGCATTCAAATAATTAAAATCTATAATTTACATATTTATCTGGATTGGAGGAGGTCATGAAGATTGACCAGAGAGTTAGCAAAGGGTCAAGGTACTTTTTTTTGGAAATGGCTTACCCTGATTCAAATCCCTAGCACAACTGACACACGGTGATCCCTTGATGCTCCCAACCTCCAAATAATGTGAAAGTTCAGTGAGAAAGTAACAACCAGTGAACCCACTAATGGAACTCAGGTAATTTGTAGTTTCTCACCAAGATCTTAAAAGTTTTTCGACTGCTTTCTCTCAGCACAATAAAATCTTCCCAAAGACATATTTTTTGAAAAAAAAAAAAAAGAAAGAAAATATATGAACAAAAGTATCTCTTTGACAAAAGTTTAGGTGAAAGTAGATATCCTGCAAATTGATTATTTTGCTATTAAATATTTTACTTATTTTACATATTTAATTTCTAACACTGTACAAGATATTCTGACTTAATATTTTAATAAATATATAAATAAATAAATAAAACATGGATTGGAGAGAAATAATTAAGACAAATTAGCTAAAATATAAATCTCAAAGATAATAATTTTTAAGTAGTTACAAAAACTATTGTGTTGGAAAGACCTCATTAAATTTTGAAACAAATGCCACACAAATTTGAGTTAAGAACTAAAGTTATTATAAAATAAGTACAAATTATAGTTTAAAAAATATAATTTTGTTTCATAAGAGTTAGAGACTATTTTCTGTTTTATTAACCAGAGATTTTGTAGTTAATTTACTAAGAGAATATTATTGGAGAAATTGGGCTATCTTAACTTTTTTTGTTTGTTTGTTTTGTTTTGTTTTGTTTTTGGGTCACATTCGGCAGTACTCAGGGGTTACTCCTGGCTCTATGCTCAGAAATCGCTCCTGACAGGCTCGGGGGACCATATGAGATGCTGGAATTCGAATCACTGACCTTCTGCATGCAAGGAAAATGGCTTAACTCCATGCTATCTCTCTGGCCCCAAAAGCTATCTTAACTTTTTAAAAAATCAATTGTCAAGGGAATTAAAAATGTTCATGTAATTTAAAATCGATGCCTTTTTAAAAACAATTAGTATTGAATTGCCATTGGTTTTAGATATGTCTGACTGGAAACCAGTGTGCACATTCCTTTATTTTGATAAGTTCTTAAACTTCCACACAAATCTCTTGTTTCAAGAGGCCAAAAATGACTTTCCAAAACATCTTATAATAATTTAGAAATGTTCACTATTCTTTGAGAATTGTTTCAGTCCCAAAAGGGATAGAAAACTCTACCCTAATAATACTTGTGGGTTCTAAAAATTCTCTATTGGAAAAACCACAAAATAGTAAAAATGGTGAAATTGGATTTACCTGGAGGAGCCTTGGGGATGCTCACCAGTCCATCATTTCCTGATAGCTTTGGTGCCACCTGCTGGCATCATTGTCCACACTAGCTCAACTATCGAGAGATTCCCATTGTTGAGATTTCCAATACACTTACAATGGTGTCAGGAGTTTAATATTTCTCTTAGTCTATCTACTTTTGAAGTCTGTACAGGGAAAAATTAAACAAAAACCTAAACCACTTGGATCATCAAGAACTTATATGGTCCCATTTTATATGTCAATGAACACAAAAATATTCTGGAAGCAAAATTTTAATTCGAATCTACCATCTATCTATTAACTCAAAATTTTATTTACTCACTCATGTTTTAAAAAATTAATGTAGTAAAACTACAGTGTTTCTCAGCAGTTTTCTTTGTAGGTTATATAATTTTTGAAGCGTTTATATTTAATAATCCAGTGAATTTTGTAGCGTGGCAACCTCTTACCAGTGAAGTTTATTTCAGGCACAGCAATTGCTAATTGGAAAATTTTCTGAATAAAAAGTCAAAGTTTATTAGTATAATGCTAACTTTATAGGCTTTACTCTTTAAAAACTTAAAAATAACCAAAATATAGGAATGCCTCAAAAACCATTGCTATAACAAGCAAAACATTATCAAAAATTGTAAAACATATAATGACCTTGAATGGGTAGAATGTGGATGTATTTTGTTTTAATTTGGTGAGAATTAGAAAACTTCCATATCACTTTTTAAAACAAAGCTCTTTCACTAAGAAAAGTGCTGATTAAGAACTTTAGAGTAGTAAAGGAAGCCAGACACAATAGGATGGCATCCATCACAATGAGAACCTTTTTATTCTCTTCTCTACCTTCTAACATAAGTCTTGAGTGACTCTCTTTTAGAAAATTCCCTTTGAAGTATTTTAATCATACTCTATCCTACAGGTAATCACTGACCTCAATTTTAGTTGTCACTGCTGAAAATAATGCATTAATTTATCTTTATTTTTACTGGAGGATAAGCTTCTTTAGGGGAATTGCTGAGTTTATTTCTTAGACTGTAATCTTGACATCATTAATTCAATGCCATACATCAAGGACAGAAATATGCCTTGACAGAAATTTCTCTTTTTTGCTTCAAAATTCCTATTTATGAAAGGAGATGAAAGGATATGTTAATTGGACACTTTATTATTTTAAGCACAAGAACTGAGTAAGCATTTGGGACTTCCCTTTTTTATCTACTCATAAAAGCAGCTTAATCTCCTCACAGGAACTGCCAATTTTTTTTTCAAGTGACAAACTTAAACTACTTATTCATGAGAATTTCTGACAAATAAAATGTCAGCCTGATATTTTTTCACCAATAAAGAATATCTATTCAAATCTGTGTTGGTGTGGATAATATTTACAACAAAGGATTACCTGCCTCCTAGAGGTTTGGATAATCTGACAGGCATTTTTTTTACAGGTTTTTCTTTGTACCTTGGTACATGTCAATCATAACAATAACTATTTCTTCGTTTTTCATGTCTGCAATCATTTAATCACATATATCACCTGTACAGCTGGGTTAGGCCAATTCAAAATTTGAACATTTTACTTAATATGATATAGAGTGAAATCTATATGGAATTGGAAAAAGTTTTACCTCACATAGAGTTTTCTCTGATCTAAATATATTCCAGTCCCCTTAAAAGCCTGGGGTCATGTGTAAACTACAATATTTTATGCTAGCAATATTCTAAATTGGTATATAAACAGTCTTAAATACAATTGTTCATGAAAATGTAATAATCTGTTGAACTAGCATATAGTGGATCACTATGTTTTGCTAACATTTTCAGACACATGAACCTTGTTTTGTTTGTTTCCAAGAATTTTAGTGGCCTAGGTTATGTTATTCATTATATTAAACAGATATGTAAACTTAATTATATTTTAAATGTTACAGTACATAATTATGAGAAATAATTCTTTATAATTGTCTCTAGATTGGATATGGAATAAAAATGTTAACTTTATTAATGCTCTATAAGATGCTTCTGAATATAACAAAAACAAAATATTCATAACTTTAGTGAGATGCACAGATGAGATCTAGTCTCTCATTTGCTTAAATTACCATCATTTCTGAGAGACATAATTAAAGACAAAATGAGAAATAAATAAAAAAATATTGTTTTTGGTGGAAGGAGGAAAGTATTCCCGGTATTGGTTAGGAATTCTTGGTTCTATGCTCAAAAGTCACTTCTGTATGTGTTTAATGACCATATATGACAACAAGAATTTAATATGGATTAGCCAAATGAAAGGCATGAGATTGTGTACATTGTCTCCAGCCCTGAACTATTTTTAATTTTGTGTTGTTATTGTTGTTTGGGGTCATACCAGGCAGTATTTGGTAGTCCTGGTTCTAAGCTCAGGAATTAATGCTAGCATTGCTCAAAGGGCTAAATGGGATGCAGAGGACTCAATGGAAATTATTTATGAGCTAGGCAAATGCCCTATTATGTATATATGAATATGTATATATACACATATACACATATATACATACATGTATGTTATATATTCATGTATTACATATATATGCATATACATATATACATGTATATACATGTGTATATATATATATACACTCATATATGTGAGTGTGCCTGTTTTTTTGTAGATTGAAATTTTCAATCAAATGTCAAATGTTTACATTCAAGATACAACAGCACGTGCAAGGTAGGTGGTCCTTACCATACAGGGGCGGAATATCAGTGAATCCTCAAACCCAGCATTCAACTGCTCAGCCTGAGTGTCTGAGTATTGTTAAGAGTGAACTGTAGGTCTTTTTTGTTGTGTTTGTTTTTTGGGGGCCATACCCAGCTGCAGTCAAGGGTTACTCCTGGCTCTGCTTTCAGAAACCGCTCCTGATAGTGTGTAGGGAACTATATGAGATGCTGAGGATTGAACCAGTCGGCTATGTGCCAGGTAAACGTCCTTCATGCTCTTCTATAGCTCTCACCCCAAGCACTGATAGAGTGAACTTTAGATCCCCTGTTTACTGCCTGAGAACAATGCAATTAAGTAAAATATGAAATAGTTATTAGGTGTATAAATTTTAATTTACATCACATCCATAGGAATTTATGCAAAATGATATAAATATATTCAATTAACTTAGGAAGCAGTCCAAATTATATTTAACACAGTATATTACATATCTCGTATTGATTGTAGAAATTATTTATTATGAAATGTTACATATATAGAATTTCCAGTATTTTATATAAATTATAACCATTCAATTATTGTAAGACAATACATAAAAGAAACACTTGAAATTAAATTGCCTATATGGTAAAGTCAGTTAGTCTCAGAAGTGGGATGCCAATCATGAGTAAGATTAATTCAGAGTCCAGTCCTTTCACCTAAATGGCTTGTTTTTCCTCAGGATAGTAATTTCTGTGCAAGAGAGACTGAGGGGACTGCCTGATTTACACTGCTGCCAAATAGGCAAAGATGACTGTATAAATGGTTCAGTTTAACTAGATATTAAACAAGGAAAGCAAAGTTTTAGAGTCTTAAGTTGTTATTTTTTTCTTAGATTGCATCCTTCTGACCATTGCTTTTAAACTGGGTGACAGGCATAGAACATTGTAAACCACTGGCTCTATCTCTCCAGCTGTACTATCTCTCTAGCCCTGGTGTTCATGTTTCTAGTGTAGAAACTAATTTTAGCTTATATTCAAGCAGCAAATTACTTTTCCTGCCAAAATCCAGACAAGGATTTAATTCCATTCTATTATAGCAGCAGAGAGTAGCACATCAGATGAGTGAATAATATGGCCATGGGTCTACAGCCGAATAAAGAGGTCATTCCCTGGCAGCTCTGGAGCATATAGCAGACATGTTACAGAATATATTATATATAAGTGGGAGGGAAAATATGCAATATATCTCCCTGTGAAAATTTTAAATAAAAAGCAGAATTGAGGGAACTACTATTTCCATAAGAAATAATTTAGATTTGGTCTAAATGGGAGCAATAGGGCCAGTAAGTCTAAACAGCATCAGACCCTTACTAGCATGCATTCAGTTTCATAAATTAGTCTGGATAACATTTTCTTGAGCCTTTTTGTCTGGTTTAAGTTTGTTTGGTTTTAATAAGCTTTTATTTTATTATGTCAAGTCAACTTCAAATTAATTTATTATTTCTTAGACACAATAATAAAATGAGACTATGAAGATAATATAAAATGTGTATTATCTAAGATACATCTATAATTAAATCTATTGATATTAGGATGTTTATATAGATCATAAATGACATAATGTTTATAACTGAGTTTCAGAATTAAGTTTTTATTTTATTATAGTCAGTGGAATAAACACATGTCACCACTTTACCAAATTTTCAAACTATTCCTGACAATATGTGCTCATCAGGTAAAATATGGGGCAACATTTCACTATTAAATGGCTTAATGCTAGAATGCCACTTTTTAATTGCAATATGCACATATAAATGCAATGCATTTAAAATTTAACTTCTATATTTGTACATTCTTTGTTTACTAGAATAAAATATGGATTATTTTCTCTATTGAAACACATATGGAGAACAAGTATTGATATCAAATTCATATTTGTTTTGATCATAAATATATAAAGGTAATATTTCAAAATGCTAAATGAATTGCATATTCACTCTTAAAACTAAAAGTAGTTATGTATGCAACCATAGAAAAGTAAAGATCTTGAAAGATATTTTAATATACCTTAGAATCAATAATTGACTTTTTTTTTTTTTTTTGGTTTTGAGTCACATCCAGAATCTCTCATGGGTTACTCCTGGCTCTACGCTCAGAAATCGCTCCTGGCAGGCTCAGGGAACCAAATGGAATGCCAGGATTCGAACTGCCATCCTTCTGCATGCAAAGTAAACACCTTACCTCCATGCTATCTCTCCGGCCCCCATAATCAAAAACTGACTTTTTTTTTTAAATTTTGGTTTGGGAAAGTTTTAAGTGGTGGTGGGATTTATTTTTGGCTCTGTGCTCAAAGATATGTCTTAATGGGTTCTGGGAGAGAGTATTTGGGAGTTTGCAGAGGAATTGAATCCGACACTTGCAAAATAATCACCCTATCCATACTAATTCATGTCAGAATCTAAAATTTTAGAATAATTTATTAATTTCTACTCAAACATCTTAAAACGTGAAATATTTAAGTAAATCTGTATGTAATGATTTAAACATTAACAGTATACTAGAAAGTTTAGGAGAATTCTCGGAACTGTTAATAACTTTGAAAACAACTACATGTGGATACTTCTTTGTGGTAACTTTAAAAGCTTTTCTCTAAAAGGAAAAATAAAAACTGCAGGCAAATCTTTTTCTTCTTCTGTTTAAAGCTCCAAAAGAAAATTAAAGGTATATTGTACACTGTTGTATATTTACCATCTTTCAGGTTTATTTTAAAAAGCTCCATTTTTAATAACATCTTAAAGGAGAAATTATTATTTTCAGAAAGTCATATGATTAGGAAGCTGTCAAAATTAGCACTGATTGTGAAATAGTTTTTAGTAAAACTTCTTAATAATCTATCATTCAAGATCATATTGCAATCATTTATTGTTCAATTACATTTAGAAATATAAAGATAAAGCACTTATGCACAAAACCTACATTTTAATTCATATGAAATACATATGATCAACAAGTAGACTGAAATTTCTGCTCAAAGATATAAAACTGAATTCATATTTGAAACATAATTAGTAGTTTATATCATTTCACCATATAATTATAAAACTACATATAAAATAACGAATGGCATAAAGGTAGAACTATGACTAAGAGAAACAGCATCCCTAGCTAAAATAAATTTGTGCCATAAATAATATTTGCTAATGCATTATATAGAGGTCAGAGATTAAAGTAAACAAAGCAGTTGCCTTGGACACCATTGACCCAGGTCCTATCCTTAATATCATATAGGCCCTGAGCCCTTCCGGCAGTGATCTCTAAGCATAGTCAGGAATAAATCTAGAACTGGGTGGCAAAAAAACCCCACAATAACAGCAATAGCAATATAAATGAAATGCTTTATTCAAGTAATATATTGCAATTTTATATTTCTAGATGTATGTTATTGCTATGTAGTGATAGATATTATTCAAGAAGTAAAAATTGTGACCAAAGCAATGGTGCAGCAGTAGGCATTTGCTTTACACATGACTGACCCAGGATGGACCATGATTCAAATTCCCACCCCCCTCCAGTGTGTCAGATGATCCCCAAGCCAGGAGCGATTTCTGAGTGCATAGCCAGGAATAATCCCTGAGGGTCACTGGGTGTGCCCCCTCAAAAAAGTAAAAACTGCTGGATCCTATTGGAGTTCTATACTGTACTTCCTATTTGAGAAATCTCTATACAGTTTTCATTAGATGCTTAAGGAACAAGATAAGTTTCAGACTTTATCAGTTATTGCAGAGTTAACTAAAAACCCAGAAATGTAAACAAAGATGGATGGATAAAGAAACCATACCTTGCATTCACAGTGAATATTATACACAAATACAAAAAATAAAATCTTGCATTCACTGCAGAATTTTTGTAATTGGAATGTATCATTTTAAGCAAATTAAATCAGAAGAGAAAAGCCATAAAAAGATGTTGAGTTCTAGTAACTTTATTGGTGATAGAAATGGTGTAGCAATTGCATATAGCAATACCATTAACTTTCATTCTATTACAACTCTGGAATGTAAAGTATAATTGAGATAAAATATACTTTAGAAAATAAGTTTATCTGGGGTCAGAGAGGTGGTGCAAGCAGTAGCACCTTTGCCTTGCATGCACTAACCTAGTAAGGACCGTGGTTCGATCCCTTGGCATCCCATATGGTCCCCCAAGTCAGGTGCGATTTCTAATCACATAACCAGGAGTTAACCCTGAGCATCACTGGGTGTGGCCCAGAAAGCAAAAAAAAAAAGTTTATCTAATAATTCATATATCTATTATTTCTTTCTAGGGTGTAGAGGAAAATTAGTTTTTCTATTAGGAAAGTTCCTAGACACATCTGTTATTGTAAGATACTAATACTTTTGTTCATTACAAGACAAATAGATCCTCTGTGAAGCCTTACTGGCTTTCCTGATTCCCTTGTATCCTCTTACCAATCTCCAAAATTAAGCTGCAACTGTTAAAGGTATCACAGTCTACTTGAACAATTGCTAATCTTTTATACTAGGCTGAAATCCCAAGATTATAATGCATCTAATTCATCTTACCTAGGGTGTCTTGAACAATTCCATGCATGCTGTAAATCATAGATTCCTTCTGGTAAACTTTGACTTGTAGCTTGCCTTGATTTGGTATATTTTATTATTCATCTCCCTTAACTACAGACTGACATCCTCAAGAGAGGAAATCTCTCAAATTAGGTTGGACTGGGTTCAATTCCAGGTACCTCATCTGGTCTTTCAAACACCTCAAGGATTGATTTCTGAGTGCAAAGTCTGGAGTGACCCCTGAGCAATACAATGTGTGGCCCCGAACAAAACAAACCAAATCAAATTAGTTGAACATAAGCAAATAATTCCTATTAATTTTTTGCTAGTTATAAGCTTTCACAGACCTCACAAACTACATAATAATAGGCTATTATTTTAAAGATGAATTAATTTGATTACATAATTGCAGGAGGGATTATTTATATTTAAAGTATGTAAGTGATTTCTCTAAGTTTTGTAGAGAGTGCTTAAAATGAATGTGACCCAAAAATCCAGGCATGCTAAAGATGAATGGACTTGCTCAGTATCTCTAAGTAAAATAACCACTGTAAATCAGAATAGGAGTTTCAGAACCTTGGAGCCCCCACAGAGAAGTACTTGATAAAATCAGACTGGAGAAAACTATCAGCAGCATGTACTGTGCACTCTACACTTTTAAAAGTATTACTCATTTTGTTTGTTAGCACCATTGGGTAAATTATGAAACCCAAAGGAAAACAGCACTAATAATGGGATGAATATTATCATGTTTCTGTTAATAGATTTATTTTCACTAAGTCTCATTTACTGGAGATATGGTTTACTGGATGTATTTGTTTTGCCCAGAGGCCCCAATGAGCTCTTTCAGAAGCTCTAGAAAACATTATCAAAATAGAAATGTTTAGCTTCAATGCCCAAGTGTGGACAGCAATTTGTCTTAATAATCCACAGAACTGTGTTTAAATTTTCAGGACCACTTATTTTCCAAGAATTGTTTTATTCATACTTATTATTTCTGTGACATATAAAATAAACAGAAAGCAACTATATTATCAAAACAATAATGATTCAAGAGTGGGCATTAATACAGGTTTTCATTTTCTAAATACAAATCATAGCAGAAACAGGAAAAGGCACTTAAGAAATAAAATTTAGTTAAGTCTAAGAAAACTTTACTACTGTTTTATGTTCTAATAACATGCAGATATTATCTGTTTTTTGAAGAATGTTTGTTTCCTAGCTATTATCAATATATTCCAACAAAAACTTATCTACAATCAAATTTAAAAATTGTTGAATGCATTTATAGTTAATTGATTTTTATTTCTTGTCTAAAAATTCAAGTTATACATATGTATATTGTATCATTTTAAACTTGGAATCACATCAGTGATGTCCCAAAATAATCTACACATTATTATTAGGCAATAAGTGTGCTCTGTTTTAAAGAGATCTTATAAAATCTTTTTTATTTAGTATTAAAACCTAATTCAAAATTTCCTGCATTATATACTTTTCATTTGCTTAGACAACCATTAATTAAGAAGAGAGTTCTATCATTTTCAGCAAATTATGCAAGAAGTTCAATGTATCAGTCATTCTGTCTTTTCACTTGTAGGCTGCTGGAAATTCTTCTAACAAATGCTAAATTAGAAGTCAAAGCTAAGTCAACACTTAGCTTTCTTGGGAACACCAGTCATCTATCTATTTTAATTCTAATATAGAGACTTTAACTTAATTTATTGGTTTTATTCTTGAAGTAAAAAGAAACAATTATTCCTGGATAAAGTCAGATTCATTCTGCAATTCTTTTATGTCCAACACACAGTTACAAACAAAACCCAGTATTATTCACAGTTCACCTGTCACAGTATATTTTCTGTGTGATTTCACCTGCTTTGATGCTCAAGTTACAGAAATACCATGCAGTTTTTTGGTCACTTGACTTCCTCCTGGCATAGAGCTCATGGTTTTATTTGAAAGGAAAATGGCACGTAGTTGGAAGAGGTGGCAAATGTGCCACACTTGCAATTACAAAATATTAGTCACATCAATGAGTTGGGCATCAGCCAGCTTCCCAGTCAATAGCATTCAATATCATTGTGCATTCTCTAGGGAAGACTGGACAGCTTATTACATATTTAAAATATGTTATAAAACCATAGTAGAGACAGGGGGTAAAGTATGTGGCTTTGTGTTCCATTGAGATTTGGTATACTCCCTAATCCATAGCCAGTTGTGAACTCTGAGCCTGGAATTAGGAGTAAACTCTGTGTCTGATCACAGTCAGTGTACCCACCCATGCCCTCAAATACATACATACATGTTGGGTTACTTACTCCTGGCTTTGCACTCAAGAATTATTCCTCGTGGTGGTGTCAGGGACCACATAGGATTACAGGGGTCAAATCTCCATAAAGCTGCTTGCAAGGCAAATTATCTCCCTGCTTAAGGGGACCTCTAGCCCCTTAAGTATAATGTAAAGGCAATATAATGACAATGATCAGGGGAAGAAAAGTACATTTCTTGACAGTTTGAATCCTCAAGGCCTATGGCTCAATGTGAGAAAACCAGGGAGCCATGCAAAACTTCCCTGTCTGTGTTTATTGTGATGTATCTAAAATAGTCTTATCTAATATCAAGATTTCAATCCATTTTGAATTAACTCTTGTGTTTGACGTGAAAAAGCAGTATAATGAAAAAACAGTCTCATTATTAGTTTTTACATATGACTGATCAATTTTTATAGCACTATGTACTGAATCAAGACTTCCTTTTCCACTCTGTATTCCAGTATAAAACTGTTTTCTCTACTACAACATAATCCCCATCATTGCTAATCTATCTTGATAGATAGCAATTGGTATCTTGAATTAGGCAAGCAAAACACAGAGGACAGCACTTGTACCTAAGCTCATTGCTTTGCTATTTACAACGGTGAAGGTCTGGAAACAATTTAAGTATTCAGAGACAGATAAACTGGTGAAAGAAATGTGATACTTACAATGGGATTAATACATACAATATTATTCAACTATAACAATTGATGGATTTATAATTTGTAGCAATGTCAGTAGAGTTTGTCCTGATAAGGAAGGAGTCAGAGGAAGAAAGACAAACATCAAATGATCTTTCTAATTTAGAGAATATAAATAAGCAAATGAACAGATAGTGACCGATGAAAACAAACATTTAGACTATAATAATAGATTTGAGATCATCAAGCAGGGTTCTAGAGGTGAGATGGACTGTTGAGGTGAAGGAAAAGTGACCTAAAGATTGGTGCAGGAATATTAACAGGAGAGGTGGTAAAGTAGCACTGTATGCCTAAGGAAATTATTAGTACCACTAAAAAATGTGCCAACTTAATAATGATGCAAGTGATAAAAATAAAGAATAAAAAAATCAAAGTTATGGACAGTTATTATTTTCGAGATAGGCAGCAATGTTTTGCATTATAAATTGAATCTTCAAGGTAATACTTAGTATTGGTTTCTTCATATAATGCAGTTAGAATTCAAGCTGTCTAAATATAATATTGACAGTTCTAGATAGTATTGCTTTCTAAATAATATTTAAGACTAATTATAACATAACAAAATGATAAACTAAAATGATTAAGTTTTGACACTGTTTTAACTTGTTCTACTGTTATTTTAATTTCTCTTAAAATGTCACATATTTTGAAAAATTAATCAAAATTAATATCACCAGAAAAGTATCAGGAATAAACTTAATTTTATATGCTTTTCTTAGCCTTGATTCTATCATATATAAAATAAATAATAATTTCTCAAAAATATGTTTTAAAATAAAATACAGACTTAAAAAGTCAACATATCAACTATCACTTTATTTTTTTCATTAAACATGGCATATCATTATTTGAGTTTATACAATACTGCTTACTAGTTATATTTTGTTTTCGTGATTTTAAATCAATTCACAATAATACATACTTATTAATATACCATTATGTATTAATTTCATTATCCCAAAATTTTGATTCCTTGACTTAACAAACTTGTCTACTAAACTCTAAAAATAAATATATTTGTTATCTCTGAAGTATTATCATTTCTCAAAATGTCACTTTTGATCATTTTTAGAGATTGATTTCTTTTACTTACTAATATAAATGTGTGTTTTCTTTATCAATTTCTGTGTCTTGAAGGGGTATCTCTATATATACCTTTATCTCTTTTTTTATTTTATTTTATTTTTTTTTATTTTTTTTTGGTTTTTGGGCCACACCCAGTGATGCTCAGGGGTTACTCCTGGCTATGTGCTCAGAAGTCGCCCCTGGCTGGCCTGGGGGACCATATGGGGCACGGGGGATCGAACCGCGGTCCGTCCAAGGCTAGAGCGGTAAGGCAGGCACCTTACCTTCAGCGCCACCGCCCGGCCCCATACCTTTATCTCTTAATCTCTCTCTTTTTTTTCTTTTTCTGGTGTTTGGACGAGACCCAGTAGTGTGGTTTTGCTCTCAGGAAATACTCCTGGTGGAGCTCATGAGTTACTTTAATACCATGAAATAAAGGGTTCCTATTGCTCCATATCTGTGTAACAATGTGATGCCTATGTTTCTCCGAAGACTGCCAAGTCAGCTATGCAATTGTATCTCATTGAAGTTTCAATTGACAATTTCTTAATGCCATATATAAATATAATTTTATATGCTTATTTCTAGTTACACATATTGAAATTCATTCTTATTCTTACAATATTCCTATTATTTTGACTATTATTAATTATTATTTGATTTAATTAAATCAAAAAGTAAAGAAAACAACTTCATATTTTTACTTCATATATCGCTTAGTATTCAATCTGTTTTCTTTATGTAGGTCAAAATTTATCACTTATAACATTTTTATTTTCTCTAAATAACATATAATTCCAAGGCAGATCTTCTGACAACAAACTTCTCCAGTTCATCTTAATCTTAGAAAAAATTTAATTTATCATTTTTTACAGATAATTTGCCAGGGTACAGATTTCGGTCTTAATTTTGTTTTTCCACTCTCCTATACTTTAAATATTGAATTCTATTATCATATTTAAGTTCTATTTAGGTTCTGACCAGTAACCGGATGTCTTCAGATTAATTATTTCTTTGCTTTTCAATAAGTAAATATTTTTGTATTGTTTTCCCAATTTCTTTATGGAATTCTTAATATTTCTTTTGTGGTTTTTATTTTGTATTAATTTCTGGAATTTTCTGATAATTTATTTTGATTTCAGATGTAACATTATTCGTTAGATGCATAATGTTACTGTGATACCTGATTATATCAGTATTAATAGGAATACTATAAAATGACATAAAACTACAGGAAAATGTGTGAGGAATTTGTATAATAAAGATATGCATTATAAAATTCTTTATAGGATACAAACTTCAATCTTCTTCAATATTCACTTTGTCTTTAAATATGCCAAATACCTTTCCTCTACATATTAGAAATTGAATTTTCCCAGCCATGTTAATAAAAATTCCTTTTTATTAGAAAACCTTTGCAAATGGTGCTTTTATTGCTTATAACCTTTTCCTCCAACTAGCTGTCAACCACTCAGACAATTTTTCCAATACATTCTTAAAATTGTATCTTTAGAGACATGCATACAGTCAGATATGTACACAGGCAGCAGTTACAAAGAAATATTTCCACCTCAAGTTAATGTTATTTTATTCTTTACTGAAAAATATAAACATTTAATTTCAATAATGTCAACAGTCCTAGTCATATAATTTCTTTTAAATAAATGTGTGGGAATCCTTTAATAACTCTTATTATCCTTACCAATCACAAAAACATAAAGTTGTTCCTACTAGTAAAAAGTCCTTACTGAATAATACCTAGAGAGTAAAGATCAAACATATTTGGATTATGCCGGAGAGATCTCAGAACTTATTCCTGGCTTTGTGTTCAAAGATTACTCATGCTGCCCAGGGGACAAAATGAAGTGCCAGGGATTAAATTGTGTGCAAGGCAAGTGCTGCCTTAATGCCTGTACTATATCTCTGATGTCATAATTTATAGTCCACAAGATGCAACATAACTGGGAAATTTTTAGAACTAAATAAGGCAGCATAGTAAAGCAATATTCAAACAATGATGGATCTTTAACATAATCATCACTACTAACTAGACTAAGGTAATTGAGTAAAACTGAAACTTAGGAACCAATGAAAGGGAATTTTTAAAGAGATGTTGCAAACATTTAAATCAAATTGAGTCTTTATTCCTAAGTCCAAAAGCTTTATAGAGATATTAACTATCAATGCTTTGACACTAAAATATTTTAGTGAAATAACAATTAAAATCCTGATATATAGTCACGAGATATGATATATTTAGCCTCATTTCTAGAAGTTTGGATGTGGTGTTACTAATATGTCTCCAAAGCTTAATCCTAAGTATGAAATAACATTAAAAGATGAGTTCTTAAACCTATCTCCTAAGATACTAAGAATTATGCATTGTTGTTTATATTGGACAATAAATTAGAATAATGGAAAAAGTTACTTAGTCACATCTTAATACTTTGTATAATTTTAACCATTATACTATAAAAATGACCTAGCAATAACAAAAATATATTAACATAAAAACAATCACTGCTTAATATGCAACTTACGGTCATAAAATAATACTACAGTTCCTTTAGAATCAAATATCTAACAGAATAGCAGAAAGTCTTTCATTAAAACACTAATTTCTTGTTATTTATGGGAACATGGAATAGCTGTATGACTGCAATAACCACCAGAAATCTGAGCTTATAGTCAGCTAATATAAGAAACAAGATATGAAATTAGTACCCTGGGGCTAAAAACAAGCACTTAGAATTGAGATGTGACATTAATTAAAGTAAGGAAAAGACTATAATATTACTGTGAAGTAATCATTATGCTCAGGAGAACATATAAAAGAGAATTAGAACTAAGAAAAAATGCTCAATTATCTCGACTCTGAATAAAATTTAAAAGCAGTAACATGATCTTCTGAATAAAAATACTATATTTAATTTTTTAAAAAGTAATATGATGAACTGAAAAGTTGGAAATACAGCAATCCTAAAAGAAACATAAAACAAAACAAAGATGGAAATACAGAAAGATTTAATCAACTTTACTTTAGAACTTGGAGTCCAAAAACCTAAGAGTGGACATACATTCATGAACCTTCATATTGAATATGATTCTATTCTTCCATTGCACAGAACATTTCGGTGAAAAATACTTATTTTAAATCACAATACAGGACTCTCTGGAGAATACAACCTACCTGTCTTCAATACACTATAGGTACTTGTACAAAAAATGTGCATGTGGGTATTTTGTTTGTTTATTTTTTGGTTTGGTTTTCTTTTTGTTTTTGGGCCACACCCAGTGACACTCAAGGTTTACTCTTGGCTCTGTGCTCTACAGACAGGAATGTGAGAACACTACTACTAACTAGGCCTTAGAAACAGAATTGACCTTATAACACTTAAGAAGATATGACCAAATAGATGGAGAAACTCATATACTTTTCAAAAAAATTAAATATGTTATTAATTCTTATAGGAAAAAAACTTAAACATTTATTTTATTAACATTGAACAAAAAGACTTATCCAACCATGGTTCTGGAACAAACCCTGAAAAACTATTCTATAAAATGAATGATAAAAACTCTAATAGTTTTAAGATAACTAATATCCATAGACATATTCTGAAGCAGACTCTAAACCTAACTTCAATAGCCATTAATTGAGGCTCCCATGATCTTTTCACACTGTTTCTACATACAGTATAAAATATTTTGAAATAAAAGGAACTGAAAAACTTTATAATAAAAAGGATTTTTTAAAATAAAATGGAACTGATATTTCTTGCATACATTTCATGTATACATATTTGCATGCATCTCTCCCTGGTTTGAATCACTGACACCAAATATGGTTCTCAAGAGGCCCCAAAGGGTAAATATAAGCAGAATCAGAAATAGTCCTTGAGTACTGATATTATAACTCACCATATTCCCCACTGATAAAAACCAAACAAAGAACAAAATAATTGCTAAAGAAGCTGTTTATTTTATTTAGTTGAACACTGAATCTCAAATTTTCTCTATAATGATGTTCATGGAAACAATCTTTGATAAAGTACTTTTTTCTCTGACTAGTGTTTAAAGGAAAGGTATTATATATTTTGCAAATTTCATTTGATTAAGAAAGTGCTTCAGGCAGAGATGATACCTCTACAATTATTTGTAACTTGTCCTTATAACGAAGTATTAACAATGACCTTTGCAGACTAAGGGTTATATCCCAGGAGATTCATTAGTGCATGATTATAATAGTTTTTTTAAACACACCTAGAATCATATCCATGTAAAATATTGAACTCTGAAGATGGCAATTTTCAACACACTGACAAGAATGCGCATCACATTTCTTCATTACTGTTACTTTTAAACTATCCAACTAAAGTGTTAGCAGGTAGTTTTTGTTGTTGTTATTCTTAAATGTGCATATATGATTGATGATTCTCAAGGGAAAGGTCTCACAATCATTAACCAAAACCTGAGCTGATAATCAGGATCATGGGGAGTTAGGTGTAAGCTAAAAGTTCAAGTGAAATATATATATATATATATATATATATATATATGTTTATATATATATGTATAATATACATATTGATATATTTAGAACTGTTTTTATCTTTCCATGGGCCTACACTAAGAGCTTACATACCGAAGTCAATTGCTTTAATACTATATTATTGAGTTACAATCCTGCTATTGTTTATATTTTTATAATAAATACAATTAAATTTACGTAATAGATTTTTATTGATAACGAACGTTGCACTGGTGATGGGCGGTGTTCTATACATGACTGAAACCCAAACACAACTATGTATGTAATCAAGGTGTTAAAATAAAAAAAAAAAAAGAAATAACTACACTGAGAACTACCATAACCATGTGAATGAATGAGGGAACAAGAAAGCCTGTCTAGAATACAGATGGGGGTGGGATGGGATGGAGGGAGATTTGGGACTTTGGTGGTGGGAATGTTGCACTGGTGAAGGGGGGTGTTCTTTACATGACTGAAACCTAATCACAATCATATTTGTAATCAAGATGCCTAAATAAAGATATTATAAATAAAAAAAAAAGAAATACAAATTTAAGGAAGACAAAAGTTAAAAAAAATCTATGGAAGGACAGAGCAATTGTAGAGTGCTTTAGGCATTTGCCTAGCATATGGCTGACCTGGGTTTGATACATGGGCATCTCGTATAGTCTATTGAGCACTTCCTGGGGTGATACTTGAGCATAGTCCAGGAGTAAGCACTAAAAAAATCCCAGTTCCAAGCCTCTCAGAAGTGATTTCTGAGCACACAGCCAAGAGTGAGTCCTCAGTGCATATGGGTGTGACCCTATATCAAAACAAGCAAAAGAAAATTCAATACACCAGGTCTAGCCAACCTCCTCAAAAAAAAAAAAAATGAACTATTTAGGAAATACAAATGAGATATTATCACTAAATGGTGATTTCAAAAAATGAAAAGAAACTTTTCATTTAAGAATCTTCAACTGTAAAATATAGCAATTAACATGAAGTTGTCCAAAAATACTGAAATTAAATATATGGTCCCCGAAACTGCCAGAGGTGATTTCTGAGCGTAGAGCCAGGAATAACGCCTGAGCGTTGCCGGGTGTGACCCAATGAAAAAAATTAAATATATGAAGAGTTCTGAGGAAAAAGCAGTGGCTTTAATTTAACTTGTAACAGCTTACATGTAGAATTTTTTCCAAAAATAAAATGTTCATAATGTGCAGAAATTTTCACTGTTTAATATCATCTTATTAAACAGAAGAAGGATCAAAAGTAGAGTGCAATACCACTTCAGGTGCTTTTCTTAAACACAAATGACCATAGTTACTACCTTAGCTTTGCATAGTATTCTCTGAACTGTGACAAGAGTGATCTCAGAGCACAAAAAAAAAAAAAAAAAAAAAAAAAAAAAAAAAAAAAAAAAAAAAAAAAAAAAAAAAAAAAAAAAAAAAAAAAAAAAAAAAAGAGTTAGAGCACAGATAGCTGAATTTCCAAAACAATACCAAAACAGATAAAACATTTTTTCCTTTCTCTCTATAATAAAGAAATAGTGAGTAAAATAAATGACAACTTAAAATTTCCAAGTTAAATTTCCTATTAAGGATCAAAGACCTCATTTGCTTTTGTTCCCCTAGAGCCAAATTTTAGCACTAATATTATAAGTATTTATTTAACTCACAGATCCCCTGACAAGATTTTTTCATGTACTAGTTTATTCTCACTTTGAAAGTCACTGCCACAGACTTAAATGTCAAAGATAACACAAATATGGGCAAACTCTTATCAAAGAACGTTTTGTAAAATAATCAGATATATAAAGCAACACAACCTTTCCCATACTCAGACCTATATCTAAAGCAGCAAAATAATACACTCCATTTTCTTTTTTAATCCTGTGAAGTCAATTTATAAACACAAGGAGTTTGAGGAGTTCTTAGGATATGTGTTTGCTAAAACCTGCTATTGATTCCAAAATGAAAAAATGAGTTTTGGCAACCTATTCATCTTACTGGCTGATCTCCTATAAAAGTCTGCTTTGGGGCACTCTTTATGAGCTAGGGTACTCCTCAGGATTGACCATTTCCTTGTGGGTGATAAGACCTGATGTTGACAGACTGATAATGGTTTCTCTTCCCACCTTCTGTAAATGGAGTTATCAGGACAGATACCATCTGGCAATCAGTGTATCACAAAATAACTGCCAGAGAGCAGTGACTACAGCCCTTGAAGTATGAGAAGGAACTGAGACTTCAATTCACTTTGAGGTGTATTTAAAGCATATCTAGGCTGCCTGTTATGGTTCAATTTCCTTGAAAATAGGAAACCAGTAGTCTTGATAGGAGATGTAATAGAAGCAGGGAAGAAAGGCAAAATAATTCTAGGAACAGTTCAGCCCTTGCAAGAAATTGTGACTGTCTTTCAAGTTGTCTCTTTATTCTTCCTAAATTATAAATATTTCTAAAATCAGATTTCAGAAAAGTCAAATACAAGTTTAGAAATAAGCAAACTGTATTTATGGAGAAGGTAAATATAAAATGATAAAAATAATTAACAAGATAAATTAAAACAAATGACATTATAACAGACTTGCAATATCAAATATAAAAAAATCAATATTAAGTCAAAGTTGCTAAAAAGTATTTAAGTTAAAAAGATGGTAGAAAGGTTGTTACTTTGCAGAGGGCTAACCTGAGTTCAATCTTGCTAGCACCAGCTAACAGCACCTAAGACTGCTAAGTAAGCCTAGAGCCTGGAATAAGACTCAAGCAGTGCTGGGGATTTTGTTTGTTTTCTCTTTCTTTATGGGAGAGGGAAGAAAAAAGGAAAAAAATCTTTTTAATAAAGAATTATGAGAAATCATACAACAAATGGTAACTACTATCAACTCATCAATAATATAGTAAAATTATGCAATTATTCAAAACACTGATAAAAAAGAATGTGATGCAATTAGTATGTGATTCATTTAACTGATAGATTACAAAGTAAAACAAAATCAATTGACTATAAGAATTCTGCTATATTTACATAGACAAAGATCAGGAGACTCAATAAAGCATATTCTATTTAGACACGGATCCTTCCTTTGAGCACCACACTTTCAGTATAATGCAATGTTCCACACCCTTTTCACTTTTCCTAAACATCACAGACACTTTTACCTCATATTCAGCAGGTGCCCATGCAACAAAGACAGAAGAAAGACAGATTAAAATCATAAGAAACCTGTCACTTCTCCATTCACCCAATCCACCATTATTTGGACTTTGGTAACCACAAACTTTGTTTTCTAATTCCAGTCAAAGGATTATCTTGTTCTGTGCTCAATTTGCTATTATGTACAACTTATAAGAAAGTCATTGTTTCCATCCTCGCATTAATCTCTATTATATTATTTAGATTATTCTCTCTTGCTGCTTTTAGAATATTTTTTATAAACTCATACTCTTTAATCATTTAATGGAATTAACTTTATTTTCCAAAATCCTAAATTCTAGACTATTTTCAGTCCTCATTGTACTCACTGTTTTGTTTCCTTGTGAGGTTAAAACTAATAATTTTTAGACCACTAAATGTAAAACTGTTCTAGAAGCTTAACTTGGTATCTCTTCTCATATTTATTATCCCACTCTAGATTATCACAACTGAGTCTGTGGTTTTAAGTAATATCTCTAAATTTGATATTTTAATTCAAATATTATGGAATTATATATTTAAATTATTATATAGCATTTGTAAAATAAAAATAAAAATGATGATAAAAAACAATTAAAAAACAATGATTAAAGTAAGATATTTATATTTGGGGAATAATAATCCATTGTCAGGAATTTTTTATGTATTCTAAAAAAGTAAATTGTTTCAATTTTAAACAAAATATTACAAATCAGATATATATTTCATTTAATGTTTTATGGTAATTTTATACTTTGACATATACTTACTTACCTGTAATAATAAACATATATAAACTGTATGAACCTTTACAATTTTTATTATACAGTAAATATTATATTATAAAATATAATCTCATCAAGTAAATGATTTTATAAATCCTTAAGCTGGATATTTACATTAATCATTCATTAAATAATTTAATAAATTTTCAACTAAAATCCAATTAAATAATATATGATTTATTTTAATAAAACAATAAAAATACCTACCATAGAAGGTATTTTATGGTACCTTCATTAACTAATTTTAGTTAGTAAACTCATAGCCCTTTCCTAGTTCCTTACCTGATTAGCATTTTGTACAGATATTTTTTTCTCACTGCATTTTAGATGTAATGCAATTTCATATAACACATCATATATCAACTAGGTATGTAGAGATACCTAAATATTGACTTTGGCTTAAAAGTTTATGAAATTGTGTGTCTGGAGCAATAGCAAAGTGAGAGGGATATTTGCCTTGTATGTGATGTACATTGGTTTGATTCCAGCATCCATATGTTCCACCAAGTCTGCAAGGAATAATATCTGAGCACAGAGGCAGGAGTAACACTGGAAAGCTGCTAGGTTCAACACAAAACCATAAAAAAACAAAGTTTATAATGGCAGGCTGTGGAGCAACGTGTGGTGGTATTGGATTAACTCTGGAAACACTGGTGGAGGGAGGTCAACACTTGTGGTAAGAATGGCGCTAATTCTGCGCACAGAAGTCGTCCCTTGGAAGACTCAGGAGACCATATGGGATAACAAAGATTGAACCTGGGGCCATCCTGGGTCAGCTGCATTCAAGGCAAACAACCTATTGCTGTGCTATCACTTCACCCCAGTGAAAAATACAAATTTATACTACAAATTTTAGTAAAATTTTATATTCTGTATAGTCTCTTTTACCCATACATCCATTTAAACAGTCTTTAATCTGTGTTTGATAATTCAGAGCCTGAGATGCTTTATTAACATGCTAATTTTATAATAAATCGATTTTATTATAAACATTAATCAAATCCTCACTAGTAATGTACTCTCAATAGCCATATGTGTTCAAATTGTTCATTTTAAATTTTTCTATTTGGTTGGTTTTGGGCTACACCTGTAAGTGCTTCAGGGTTACTCCTGATTCTGTGTTCATGGATCTTTTTTGGCATTGCTCGAGGACAATTTTGGCTACTGAAGATCAAACCTGGGTTGGTTGCTTGCAAGGCAAATGCCTATCTGCCATGCTATCACTCTTCTCATTCTTATCTTGAACTTTTATGAATGAAAATAAAAACATTGAAAGAAATGCATTTGCTTGAAAATGTGATTTATTTGATAGAATTTCTGGCTTATGTTCAGTCTTTTGCAGAGTACATTTTAATAATAAAATATATGTTTTATCAGTAAAATGTATCTTTAATGTAGGTGACTATTATAATAAGTAATTTCATTTTCAGAACATTTGTTTTGATCTATTACAATACACACAAAGATAATGAAAAAAATAAAACATAAACTTTAAATAAGTAAACTGCATGCTCATTCTTATAACAGAATTTTATGCAGAGGAAATATATATCCACTCATCATGTACAATTAAGTTATTCTAATTCCTAGAGTGTATAATGGAGTCCTGAAACTTTTTTAAAATATTAATAAAATTAAAAACATTAGATTATAAATGGTCAATTTTGAAGAAACTTCTGAAGTTTCGATTTTAAAAAGAGATATATATTAATTTTATTAATAAAATATACTATGTATTAGTAATAACAGAAGATTATTATGTTTATTTAATTTTATTTAATTTATGATGTCAGTTTTTGTGACTTTCTCTTGGTACTATGGAAGAAATAAAAGATAAAATAAATGGATTTGATTACTGTTAGCTCTATCTTTTCGGGTTTTTTTTTTTTTTTTGCATTTTTTTCAGGGGGTTACTCCATCAGTGCTCAGGGATAACTCCTGGCTCTATGCTAAGAAATTGCCCCTCTCAGGCTCGGGGGATCATATGGAATGCCAGGATTTGAACCACTGACCTTCTGCATGAGGGGCAAATGCCTTACTTCCATGCTATGTCTCCGGCCCCATCTATCTTTTCATTGTTTTCTTTAAATTATCTTTAGAAAATAGAGCCCTAATTTAAATAGTCACATGCAGCAAATGTCTATATAGTTTTTTTTAAATAACTACTTTAAATTCAATCAATGAAAACCTTAAAAAATAATGAAGAGTAATAAAATATGCTACTTGTACTGAACAAATGGTAAGCATGTAAAATCATTGTCTTCAATGGTTCTAAGAGAGTTTGATTCAAGGAACAGGATATATTCTCCTAAACTCTTCCCAGAGTGATCTTTGAAGTCATACTCAAAAGTAACACCTAGGTACCTCTTGGTGTAGAGACACACTTGGGGTCAAAGCTATTCTACAATGGGTAGGGTTTTCTAAGAATGTGGCCAATCTGAGTTTGATTTCCAGCATGCAATAGGTTCTCAAGTCCTATCAGGAACGAATGCAGAGTCAGGAAAAAGACTGAGTCAGTTTGGGTGTGGTAGAAAGCCACTCTAGGGAGAAAAGAGCAAGACACAAAATTGCCAGAAGAAATGGATTATAGAAAGAACATCTGTTCTGATACAACAGTGACACTAAATATGAAATTATTTTAGCAAAAATTTAATGTGAGTTTGGAATTAATTTTGTGCCCTATTACTTACTCAATTTAAAATGCTAGAAAAATCATCTGACCTCTCTGATGCTACACTGAATTATGTCTCATGTGGAAACCAGTAATCAAAGCCATCTGCATTGTGGTGAAAACAAAAGGAAAACAAAGTACAAATAATACTAACAATTATAAAAGAAAAGCACAATTATAAATGTTGTTAGGCCATATATTTACGGATCTCTAGTAAACCCTAAAAGAGAGTGATAAGTATCAAAAAATGTGGGAAGTAGAAAATTACTTAAAGCCTTCAGATTTTTTTTGGGGGGGTCACACCCGGCAGAGCTCAGGGGTTACTCCTGGCTCCATGCTCAGAAATTGCTCCTGGCAGGCACGGGGGACCATATGGGGCACCGGGATTTGAACCGATGACCTTTTGCATGAAAGGCAAACGCCTTACCTCCATGCTATCTCCAGGGCCCCAAAGCTTTCAGATTTAATCTTTGGTCATTTTATGAAAAAAAAAAAAAACCCTATAAAATAGCATTTTAGATGAAATATTCTGATTATTACTACTTATGCTTTGATAAAAACTAAATTTTGATATAAAAATTTTCATGAAATCATTTTTATAAATAGATTTATAAAATAGATTTCCAAAGTGGGATTCAGAGCACAAGTTTCATTTTAGTAACCTGTGTGAAACATTGTGATTGATCCATGATTTATTTTAAAAATAAGGGATTTGATATTTAAAGTAAATCTACAGTGGGCATATATTTTTATTCTTTTTTGTTATTACTTGCTATAAATTATATCTTCTCCTACAAGACCATAGGTGCATTACTTTTCTTTAAATTATTCTTATGGCACTTAAATTATACCTAACAACTTTAAAAGAAAAAATAAAATTAGCTAAATTTTCTAAACACAAACTGATATTTTGGCATCAAATTTATCATTGTAGAGAAACCACATAAATAGAGAAAATGAAAAAATAAAGTCATTCTTTCATAGCTATTTGTTTTAATAAAAGTCACATTTTTTTTTAGAGTTGGAGAGACACTATAGCTAATAATAGTTGATACAGGATACCTACATGATCCAACAAGTCACCTAAATGGATTGTTGATGCAGTGAGAGGAAGACTGACAGGTGCAAACAAAAACCAAAATAATAATCATGATAAAGAATTAAATCGTTTTATTCAAATTTCCAATTTTAGAGTACTCTGTGAACTGCTATACTGCTAGAATTTGTTAGTATAATACATTGCCCCAAATTCACCAAAGGAATAACCTGTGAATTAAATAATTGATAAACTATACTTTATCAAAATTATACCTTCAGTTTTGTAAAACAAACTGCCAAGAAAATAAGGAGGAAAATGCCACAGCAAAGTAAAATTTTGCAGAAGATACATGAAATAAACAACTTATCCAAAATATAGGATTCTTTAGAACTTTAAAACTCAACAGTCAGAAAATAACCTCAACAACAACAAAAAACTGGTCAGGTAACTCACACATAATTTGCCACAAAGATACATAGGTGGCAAGTAAACATATGGAGTACTGTCAAAATTCATTTTATATCAAACATATGCAAGTTAATATGAAATTATTTATATAAAATATATCCTAAAGGTCAAAATGCAAAGCTTGACTATACCAAGCAGATGAAAATTAGCATGAAAATTATAATTCACTGCTGGAAGCAAAGCAAATTTATTGTAACTTAGACGTTTTGGCAGTTTCTTAAAAGAACTAATCATTCTTAATTAAACTTGATATTTATCCAAAGGAGTTGAAAACCTCTGTCTACACAAATCCCTGTTTGCAGATGTTTATGCCAAAATTATTTATAATTATCTATAATTGCCAAAGCTTAGACACTATCAAGATGTTCTTCAGTTACTAGATATATACTAGATAAAGTATATCCAGATGGTTGAAATATAATTAGATTTTAATAGATTAAATTTCATAGATCTTATTTAAATAAAAATTCTTAAAAATAAAATATTTAAACTATCAGTTATGTCTTACATCATTTTAACTGATGTGTCTTAGGGTCAATTTGTTTTTATTTGTAACAAAAAATCACATTATGCTTATATCTCAAAATTCCATGTTATTTAGTTTTGTAAGGAAATACTAACATGATATATAGTCATATATCATATCACTTCATTTTGAAATTCTGTCTTTTGCATATTAATTATATATTGCTGTATATAATGTGTTCAAAGAGCCAGAGAGTAGTACAATAGGTAAAGAGCTTGTGTCCTATGAGTCAGATACAGGTTCTGTCCTTGTACCCTGGAGCCTGCTGGGTATTATCCCTGAACTCAGAGCCAGAAGGTAGCTGGAGGTGCCCCCACCAAATAAAATTAAGTTAAATTTAAAAAAGTATGGGGCTGAAATGATAGTACAGTGGGTAGAAAGCTTGCCTTTCATATGGCCAATTTGGGTTTGATTTCTAGAATCCCATATGGTCTACTTTTTTGGGGGGAAGGATCCACATCTGATGGTGCTCAGGGGTTACTCCTGGCTCTACACTCAAAAATCGCCCATGGCAGGCTCTGGGGAGCATATGGGATGCTGGGAATTGAACCCAGGTCAGCTGCATGCAAGACAATTGTCCTATCTTTGAGCTATGGCTCTGGTTCCTCATATGATATTTTAAGACTGCCAGAAAGTGAATCTGGATCACAGAGCCAGGAATAATCCTGAAGTCCTGCCAGGTGTGACCCAATCACCCCTTTCTCAAATAAAATATATCAAAAATGCAGGTATTTAATAAAATAATCTTTTATTAATATTTTGAGATTATTGCAAAAAAATGAGTTTAGACCCCCCCAGCTAACATCATGTATGAAGATT